>ABKE04000021.1:0-87131 GCA_000180635.4 Pristionchus pacificus
CAATAGACGAATAATGAAGGGATGCAGGACGCCAGTCATGCCGCGATCTAATGACAACAACTGCCAATAGACGAATAATGAAGGGATGCAGGATGGCCAGTCAAGCCGCGATCTAATGACAACAACTGCCAATAGAGACGAATAATGAAGGGATGCAGGACGGCCAGTCAAGCCGCGATCTAATGACAACAACTGCCAATAGACGAAGAATGAAGGGATGCAGGATGGCCAGTCAAGCCGCGATCTCATGCAAAACAAACTGCCAATAGACGAAGAAATGAAGGGATGCAGGATGGCCAGTCAAGCCGCGATCTAATGACAACAACTGTCAATAGACGAATAATGAAGGGATGCAGGATGGCCAGTCAAGCCGCGATCTAATGACAAACAACTGTCAATAGACGAATAATGAAGGGATGCAGGACGGCCAGTCATGCCGCGATCTAATGACAACAACTGTCAATAGACGAATAATGAAGGGATGCAGGACGGCCAGTCATGCGCGATCTAATGACAAAAACTGCCAATAGACGAAGAATGAAGGGATGCAGGATGGCCAGTCAAGCCGCGATCTGATGATAACAACTGACAATAGACGAATAATGAAGGGATGCAGGACGGCCAGTCATGCCGCGATCTAATGACAACAACTGCCAATAGACGAATAATGAAGGGATGCAGGACGGCCAGTCATGCCGCGATCTAATGACAACAACTGCCAATAGACGAAGAATGAAGGGATGCAGGATGGCCAGTCAAGCCGCGATCTCATGCAAACAACTGTCAATAGACGAATAATGAAGGGATGCAGGACGGCCAGTCATGCCGCGATCTAATGACAAAAACTGCCAATAGATGAAGAATGAAGGGATGCAGGGTGGCCAGTCATGCCGCGATCTAATGACAACAACTGCCAATAGACGAAGAATGAAGGGATGCAGGATGGCCAGTCAAGCCGCGATCTCTTGCAAACAACTGCCAATATACGAAGAATGAAGGGATGCAGGATGGCCAATCAAGCCGCGATCTCTTGCAAACAACTGCCAATAGACGAATATTGAAGGGATGCAGGATGGCCAGTCAAGCCGCGATCTAATGACAACAACTGACAATAGACGAATAATGAAGGGATGCAGGACGGCCAGTCATGCCGCGATCTAATGACAACAACTGCCAATAGACGAAGAATGAAGGGATGCAGGATGGCCAGTCAAGCCGCGATCTCTTGCAAACAACTGCCAATAGACGAATATTGAAGGGATGCAGGATGGCCAGTCAAGCCGCGATCTAATGACAACAACTGACAATAGACGAATAATGAAGGGATGCAGGACGGCCAGTCATGCCGCGATCTAATGACAACAACTGCCAATAGACGAAGAATGAAGGGATGCAGGATGGCCAGTCAAGCCGCGATCTAATGACAACAACTGTCAATAGACGAATAATGAAGGGATGCAGGACGGCCAGTCATGCCGCGATCTAATGACAACAACTGCCAATAGACGAATAATGAAGGGATGCAGGATGGCCAGTCAAGCCGCGATCTAATGACAACAACTGCCAATAGACGAATAATGAAGGGATGCAGGACGGCCAGTCATGCCGCGATCTAATGACAACAATTGTCAATAGACGAATAATGAAGGGATGCAGGACGGCCAGTCATGCCGCGATCTAATGACAACAACTGCCAATAGACGAATAATGAAGGGATGCAGGATGGCCAGTCAAGCCGCGATCTAATGACAACAACTGCCAATAGACGAATAATGAAGGGATGCAGGATGGCCAGTCAAGCCGCGATCTAATGACAACAACTGTCAATAGACGAATAATGAAGGGATGCAGGACGGCCAGTCAAGCCGCGATCTAATGACAACAACTGTCAATAGACGAATAATGAAGGGATGCAGGATGGCCAGTCAAGCCGCGATCTAATGACAACAACTGTCAATAGACGAATAATGAAGGGATGCAGGACGGCCAGTCATGCCGCGATCTAATGACAACAACTGCCAATAGACGAAGAATGAAGGGATGCAGGATGGCCAGTCAAGCCGCGATCTCTTGCAAACTTGCTTGATTACGACGCTATCCAGACAAGGCTGGCTGTGCCGCCCCCGCGTCCAAGTAGCGGGGTTAGTCTGTCCTGAGTAACTCAGCGACTTCCCACAGAGGACTATCCGCCCGTGTTGTGTGCACGTGGTGGGGGATTTCTAACCTATTTCTTAACCCCCTTGGTCTGGGTGGATCTGTGGGCACGGGGGGTCGAACTCGTGACCATCGGATTCGCATTCTGGAACACAACCACTGCGCTACCCGGCCTCACGCGATCTCATGCAAACAACTGCCAATATACGAAGAATGAATTGATGCAGGATGGCCAATCAAGCCGCGATCTAATGCCAACAACTGACAATAGACGAATAATGAAGGGATGCAGGACGGCCAGTCATGCCGCGATCTAATGACAACAACTGCCAATAGACGAATAATGAAGGGATGCAGGATGGCCAGTCAAGCCGCGATCTAATGACAACAACAGCCAATAGACGAATAATGAAGGGGTGCAGGACGGCCAGTCATGCCGCGATCTAATGACAACAACTGCCAATAGACGAAGAATGAAGGGATGCAGGATGGCCAGTCAAGCCGCGATCTCATGCAAACAACTGCCAATAGACGAAGAATGAAGGGACGCAGGATGGCCAGTCAAGCCGCGATCTAATGACAACAACTGTCAATAGACGAATAATGAAGGGATGCAGGATGGCCAGTCAAGCCGCGATCTAATGACAACAACTGCCAATAGACGAAGAATGAAGGGATGCAGGATGGCCAGTCAAGCCGCGATCTCTTGCAAACAACTGCCAATAGACGAATATTGAAGGGATGCAGGATGGCCAGTCAAGCCGCGATCTAATGACAACAACTGCCAATAGACGAATAATGAAGGGATGCAGGATGGCCAGTCAAGCCGCGATCTAATGACAACAACTGTCAATAGACGAATATTGAAGGGATGCAGGATGGCCAGTCAAGCCGCGATCTAATGACAACAACTGCCAATAGACGAATAATGAAGGGATGCAGGATGGCCAGTCAAGCCGCGATCTAATGACAACAACTGTCAATAGACGAATAATGAAGGGATGCAGGACGGCCAGTCATGCCGCGATCTAATGACAACAACTGTCAATAGACGAATAATGAAGGGATGCAGGATGGCCAGTCAAGCCGCGATCTAATGACAACAACTGTCAATAGACGAATAATGAAGGGCTGCAGGACGGCCAGTCATGCCGCGATCTAATGACAACAACTGTCAATAGACGAATAATGAAGGGATGCAGGACGGCCAGTCATGCCGCGATCTAATGACAAAAACTGCCAATAGACGAAGAATGAAGGGATGCAGGATGGCCAGTCAAGCCGCGATCTGATGATAACAACTGACAATAGACGAATAATGAAGGGATGCAGGATGGCCAGTCAAGCCGCGATCTAATGACAACAACTGTCAATAGACGAATAATGAAGGGATGCAGGACGGCCAGTCATGCCGCGATCTAATGACAACAACTGTCAATAGACGAATAATGAAGGGATGCAGGACGGCCAGTCATGCCGCGATCTAATGACAACAACTGTCAATAGACGAATAATGAAGGGATGCAGGACGGCCAGTCATGCCGCGATCTAATGACAACAACTGCCAATAGACGAAGAATGAAGGGATGCAGGATGGCCAGTCAAGCCACGATCTAATGACAACAACTGTCAATAGACGAATAATGAAGGGATGCAGGACGGCCAGTCATGCCGCGATCTAATGACAACAACTGTCAATAGACGAATAATGAAGGGATGCAGGACGGCCAGTCATGCCGCGATCTAATGACAACAACTGTCAATAGACGAATAATGAAGGGATGCAGGACGGCCAGTCATGCCGCGATCTAATGACAACAGCTGCCAATAGACGAAGAATGAAGGGATGCAGGATGGCCAGTCAAGCCGCGATCTAATGACAACAACTGTCAATAGACGAATAATGAAGGGATGCAGGACGGCCAGTCAAGCCGCGATCTGATGACAACAACTTTCAATAGACGAATAATGAAGGGATGCAGGACGGCCAGTCATGCCGCGATCTAATGACAACAACTGCCAATAGACGAATAATGAAGGGATGCAGGACGGCCAGTCATGCCGCGATCTAATGACAACAACTGCCAATATACGAAGAATGAAGGGATGCAGGATGGCCAGTCAAGCCGCGATCTCATGCAAACAACTGCCAACAGACGAAGAATGAAGGGATGCAGGATGGCCAGTCAAGCCGCGATCTAATGACAACAACTGTCAATAGACGAATAATGAAGGGATGCAGGATGGCCAGTCAAGCCGCGATCTAATGACAACAACTGTCAATAGACGAATAATGAAGGGATGCAGGACGGCCAGTCATGCCGCGATGTAATGACAACAACTGCCAATAGACGAAGAATGAAGGGATGCATGATGGCCAGTCAAGCCGCGATCTAATGACAACAACTGTCAATAGACGAATAATGAAGGGATGCAGGATGGCCAGTCAAGCCGCGATCTAATGACAACAACTGTCAATAGACGAATAATGAAGGGATGCAGTACGGCCAGTCATGCCGCGATCTAATGACAACAACTGCCAATATACGAAGAATGAAGGGATGTAGGATGGCCAGTCAAGCCGCGATCTCATGCAAACAACTGCCAATAGACGAAGAATGAAGGGATGCAGGATGGCCAGTCAAGCCGCGATCTAATGACAACAACTGTCAATAGACGAATAATGAAGGGATGCAGGATGGCCAGTCAAGCCGCGATCTAATGACAACAACTGTCAATAGACGAATAATGAAGGGATGCAGGACGGCCAGTCATGCCGCGATCTAATGACAACAACTGCCAATAGACGAATAATGAAGGGATGCAGGATGGCCAGTCAAGCCGCGATCTAATGACAACAACTGTCAATAGACGAATAATGAAGGGATGCAGTACGGCCAGTCATGCCGCGATCTAATGACAACAACTGCCAATAGACGAATAATGAAGGGATGCAGGATGGCCAGTCAAGCCGCGATCTAATGACAACAACTGTCAATAGACGAATAATGAAGGGATGCAGGACGGCCAGTCATGCCGCGATCTAATGACAACAACTGTCAATAGACGAATAATGAAGGGATGCAGGACGGCCAGTCATGCCGCGATCTAATGACAACAACTGCCAATAGACGAAGAATGAAGGGATGCAGGATGGCCAGTCAAGCCGCGATCTAATGACAACAACTGTCAATAGACGAATAATGAAGGGATGCAGGATGGCCAGTCAAGCCGCGATCTAATGACAACAACTGTCAATAGACGAATAATGAAGGGATGCAGGATGGCCAGTCAAGCCGCGATCTAATGACAACAACTGTCAATAGACGAATAATGAAGGGATGCAGGACGGCCAGTGATGCCGCGATCTAATGACAACAACTGTCAATAGACGAATAATGAAGGGATGCAGGACGGCCAGTCATGCCGCGATCTAATGACAACAACTGCCAATAGACGAAGAATGAAGGGATGCAGGATGGCCAGTCAAGCCGCGATCTAATGACAACAACTGTCAATAGACGAATAATGAAGGGATGCAGGACGGCCAGTCAAGCCGCGATCTGATGACAACAACTTTCAATAGACGAATAATGAAGGGATGCAGGACGGCCAGTCAAGCCGCGATCTGATGACAACAACTTTCAATAGACGAATAATGAAGGGATGCAGGACGGCCAGTCATGCCGCGATCTAATGACAACAACTGTCAATAGACGAATAATGAAGGGATGCAGGACGGCCAGTCATGCCGCGATCTAATGACAACAACTGCCAATATACGAAGAATGAAGGGATGCAGGATGGCCAGTCATGCCGCGATCTAATGACAACAACTGTCAATAGACGAATAATGAAGGGATGCAGGACGGCCAGTCATGCCGCGATCTAATGACAACAACTGTCAATAGACGAATAATGAAGGGATGCAGGACGGCCAGTCATGCCGCGATCTAATGACAACAACTGTCAATAGACGAATAATGAAGGGATGCAGTACGGCCAGTCATGCCGCGATCTAATGACAACAACTGCCAATAGACGAATAATGAAGGGATGCAGGATGGCCAGTCAAGCCGCGATCTAATGACAACAACTGTCAATAGACGAATAATGAAGGGATGCAGGACGGCCAGTCATGCCGCGATCTAATGACAACAACTGTCAATAGACGAATAATGAAGGGATGCAGGACGGCCAGTCATGCCGCGATCTAATGACAACAACTGCCAATAGACGAAGAATGAAGGGATGCAGGATGGCCAGTCAAGCCGCGATCTAATGACAACAACTGTCAATAGACGAATAATGAAGGGATGCAGGATGGCCAGTCAAGCCGCGATCTAATGACAACAACTGTCAATAGACGAATAATGAAGGGATGCAGGATGGCCAGTCAAGCCGCGATCTAATGACAACAACTGTCAATAGACGAATAATGAAGGGATGCAGGACGGCCAGTCATGCCGCGATCTAATGACAACAACTGTCAATAGACGAATAATGAAGGGATGCAGGACGGCCAGTCATGCCGCGATCTAATGACAACAACTGCCAATAGACGAATAATGAAGGGATGCAGGACGGCCAGTCAAGCCGCGATCTAATGACAACAACTGCCAATATACGAAGAATGAAGGGATGCAGGACGGCCAGTCATGCCGCGATCTAATGACAACAACTGCCAATAGACGAATAATGAAGGGATGCAGGACGGCCAGTCAAGCCGCGATCTGATGACAACAACTGTCAATAGACGAATAATGAAGGGATGCAGGACGGCCAGTCATGCCGCGATCTAATGACAACAACTTTCAATAGACGAATAATGAAGGGATGCAGGACGGCCAGTCATGCCGCGATCTAATGACAACAACTGTCAATAGACGAATAATGAAGGGATGCAGGACGGCCAGTCATGCCGCGATCTAATGACAACAACTGCCAATATACGAAGAATGAAGGGATGCAGGATGGCCAGTCATGCCGCGATCTAATGACAACAACTGTCAATAGACGAATAATGAAGGGATGCAGGACGGCCAGTCATGCCGCGATCTAATGACAACAACTGTCAATAGACGAATAATGAAGGGATGCAGGACGGCCAGTCATGCCGCGATCTAATGACAAAAACTGCCAATAGACGAAGAATGAAGGGATGCAGGATGGCCAGTCAAGCCGCGATCTGATGATAACAACTGACAATAGACGAATAATGAAGGGATGCAGGACGGCCAGTCATGCCGCGATCTAATGACAACAACTGTCAATAGACGAATAATGAAGGGATGCAGGACGGCCAGTCATGCCGCGATCTAATGACAACAACTGTCAATAGACGAATAATGAAGGGATGCAGGACGGCCAGTCATGCCGCGATCTAATGACAACAACTGCCAATAGACGAAGAATGAAGGGATGCAGGATGGCCAGTCAAGCCGCGATCTAATGACAACAACTGTCAATAGACGAATAATGAAGGGATGCAGGACGGCCAGTCATGCCGCGATCTAATGACAACAACTGTCAATAGACGAATAATGAAGGGATGCAGGACGGCCAGTCATGCCGCGATCTAATGACAACAACTGTCAATAGACGAATAATGAAGGGATGCAGGACGGCCAGTCATGCCGCGATCTAATGACAACAACTGCCAATAGACGAAGAATGAAGGGATGCAGGATGGCCAGTCAAGCCGCGATCTAATGACAACAACTGTCAATAGACGAATAATGAAGGGATGCAGGACGGCCAGTCAAGCCGCGATCTGATGACAACAACTTTCAATAGACGAATAATGAAGGGATGCAGGACGGCCAGTCATGCCGCGATCTAATGACAACAACTGCCAATAGACGAATAATGAAGGGATGCAGGACGGCCAGTCATGCCGCGATCTAATGACAACAACTGCCAATATACGAAGAATGAAGGGATGCAGGATGGCCAGTCAAGCCGCGATCTCATGCAAACAACTGCCAACAGACGAAGAATGAAGGGATGCAGGATGGCCAGTCAAGCCGCGATCTAATGACAACAACTGTCAATAGACGAATAATGAAGGGATGCAGGATGGCCAGTCAAGCCGCGATCTAATGACAACAACTGTCAATAGACGAATAATGAAGGGATGCAGGACGGCCAGTCATGCCGCGATGTAATGACAACAACTGCCAATAGACGAAGAATGAAGGGATGCATGATGGCCAGTCAAGCCGCGATCTAATGACAACAACTGTCAATAGACGAATAATGAAGGGATGCAGGATGGCCAGTCAAGCCGCGATCTAATGACAACAACTGTCAATAGACGAATAATGAAGGGATGCAGTACGGCCAGTCATGCCGCGATCTAATGACAACAACTGCCAATATACGAAGAATGAAGGGATGTAGGATGGCCAGTCAAGCCGCGATCTCATGCAAACAACTGCCAATAGACGAAGAATGAAGGGATGCAGGATGGCCAGTCAAGCCGCGATCTAATGACAACAACTGTCAATAGACGAATAATGAAGGGATGCAGGATGGCCAGTCAAGCCGCGATCTAATGACAACAACTGCCAATATACGAAGAATGAAGGGATGCAGGATGGCCAGTCAAGCCGCGATCTCATGCAAACAACTGCCAACAGACGAAGAATGAAGGGATGCAGGATGGCCAGTCAAGCCGCGATCTAATGACAACAACTGTCAATAGACGAATAATGAAGGGATGCAGGATGGCCAGTCAAGCCGCGATCTAATGACAACAACTGTCAATAGACGAATAATGAAGGGATGCAGGACGGCCAGTCATGCCGCGATCTAATGACAACAACTGTCAATAGACGAATAATGAAGGGATGCAGGACGGCCAGTCATGCCGCGATCTAATGACAACAACTGTCAATAGACGAATAATGAAGGGATGCAGGACGGCCAGTCATGCCGCGATCTAATGACAACAACTGCCAATAGACGAAGAATGAAGGGATGCAGGATGGCCAGTCAAGCCGCGATCTAATGACAACAACTGTCAATAGACGAATAATGAAGGGATGCAGGACGGCCAGTCAAGCCGCGATCTGATGACAACAACTTTCAATAGACGAATAATGAAGGGATGCAGGACGGCCAGTCATGCCGCGATCTAATGACAACAACTGCCAATAGACGAATAATGAAGGGATGCAGGACGGCCAGTCATGCCGCGATCTAATGACAACAACTGCCAATATACGAAGAATGAAGGGATGCAGGATGGCCAGTCAAGCCGCGATCTCATGCAAACAACTGCCAACAGACGAAGAATGAAGGGATGCAGGATGGCCAGTCAAGCCGCGATCTAATGACAACAACTGTCAATAGACGAATAATGAAGGGATGCAGGATGGCCAGTCAAGCCGCGATCTAATGACAACAACTGTCAATAGACGAATAATGAAGGGATGCAGGACGGCCAGTCATGCCGCGATGTAATGACAACAACTGCCAATAGACGAAGAATGAAGGGATGCATGATGGCCAGTCAAGCCGCGATCTAATGACAACAACTGTCAATAGACGAATAATGAAGGGATGCAGGATGGCCAGTCAAGCCGCGATCTAATGACAACAACTGTCAATAGACGAATAATGAAGGGATGCAGTACGGCCAGTCATGCCGCGATCTAATGACAACAACTGCCAATATACGAAGAATGAAGGGATGTAGGATGGCCAGTCAAGCCGCGATCTAATGCAAACAACTGCCAATAGACGAAGAATGAAGGGATGCAGGATGGCCAGTCAAGCCGCGATCTAATGACAACAACTGTCAATAGACGAATAATGAAGGGATGCAGGATGGCCAGTCAAGCCGCGATCTAATGACAACAACTGCCAATATACGAAGAATGAAGGGATGCAGGATGGCCAGTCAAGCCGCGATCTCATGCAAACAACTGCCAACAGACGAAGAATGAAGGGATGCAGGATGGCCAGTCAAGCCGCGATCTAATGACAACAACTGTCAATAGACGAATAATGAAGGGATGCAGGATGGCCAGTCAAGCCGCGATCTAATGACAACAACTGTCAATAGACGAATAATGAAGGGATGCAGGACGGCCAGTCATGCCGCGATGTAATGACAACAACTGCCAATAGACGAAGAATGAAGGGATGCATGATGGCCAGTCAAGCCGCGATCTAATGACAACAACTGTCAATAGACGAATAATGAAGGGATGCAGGATGGCCAGTCAAGCCGCGATCTAATGACAACAACTGTCAATAGACGAATAATGAAGGGATGCAGTACGGCCAGTCAAGCCGCGATCTAATGACAACAACTGCCAATAGACGAAGAATGAAGGGATGCATGATGGCCAGTCAAGCCGCGATCTAATGACAACAACTGTCAATAGACGAATAATGAAGGGATGCAGGATGGCCAGTCAAGCCGCGATCTAATGACAACAACTGTCAATAGACGAATAATGAAGGGATGCAGTACGGCCAGTCAAGCCGCGATCTAATGACAACAACTGCCAATAGACGAAGAATGAAGGGATGCAGGATGGCCAGTCAAGCCGCGATCTAATGACAACAACTGTCAATAGACGAATAATGAAGGGATGCAGGACGGCCAATCATGCCGCGATCTAATGAGGCATAAATTGATTAGCTAGGGGGTTACTGAGATTAAGAGCGGCTGAAAAGAGGCATACATTGATTAGCTAGGGTGTTACTGAGATTAAGAGCGGCTGACAGGAGGCATAAATTGATTAGCTAGGGGGTTACTGAGATTAAGAGCGGCTGAAAAGAGGCATACATTGATTAGCTAGGGTGTTACTGAGATTAAGAGCGGCTGACAAGAGGCATAAATTGATTAGCTCGGGGGTTTCTGAGCTTAAGAGCGGCTGACAGGAGGCATAAATTGATTAGCTAGGGGGTTACTGAGCTTAAGAGCGGCTGACAAGAGCCATAAATTGATTAGCTAGGGGGTTACTGAGATTAAAAGCGGCTGACAAGAGGCATAAATTGATTAGCTAGGGGGTTACTGAGATTAAGAGCGGCTGAAAACAGGCATAAATTGATTAGCTAGGGGGTTACTGAGATTATGAGCGGCTGACAAGAGGCATAATTTGATTTGCTAGGGGGTTACTGAGATTAAGAGCGGCTGAAAACAGGCATAAATTGATTAGCTAGGGGGTTACTGAGCTTAAGAGCGGCTGAAAACAGGCATAAATTGATTAGCTAGGGTGTTACTGAAATTAAGAGCGGCTGACAAGAGGCATAAATTGATTAGCTAGGGGGTTACTGAGCTTAAAAGCTTAATTAGCTTGCTTGCTCACCCCATTAGCCGCAGAATCCCTTACAGCTGTGAATTCTCTGATGGTTTAGCTGTTAATTAGCTTGCTTGCTCACCCCATTAGCCGCAGAATCTCTTACAGCTGTGAATTCTCTGATGGTTTAGCTGTTAATTAGCTTTCTTGCTCACCCCATTAGCCGCAGAATCCCTTACAGATATTTAGAAAGAATTCGATATTTCCTCCCCTTCATTCTCACTATATCATTCCATATTCGTTTGTTCTAGATCGTCCTCTTCCTCGTGAGCCAGGCTTCTCTTCACTTTCTACTGCAGCTGCACCCGCACTGGATACAAGGATAGAGGTTGGTAGTGTTACCTTCTCTGTAGCTTTGAGTTTAGTTTACTCTGTCTTTTGTCATTAAACCCTCTTCTTACTCTCTCGCTAGCCTACTTTCTCCATACGCTGTTAATTTTGCGGGAATTTCTCGCTTATTATCACGGATTAGTCTATATTTGATGGGTTTCATGTGCAATTCTCTAGCTGCTCTGACCGACTCTTGCAGCCTCACCCATTTAGCCGCTGAATCCCTTACAGCTGTGAATTCTCTGATGGTTTAGCTGTTAATTAGCTTGCTTCCTCACCCAATTAGCCGCAGAATCCCTTACAGCTGTGAATTCTCTGATGGTTTAGCTGTTAATTAGCTTGCTTGCTCACCCCATTAGCCGCTGAATCCCTTACAGCTGTGAATTCTCTGATGGTTTAGCTGTTAATTAGCTTGCTTCCTCACCCCATTAGCCGCTGAATCCCTTACAGCTGTGAATTCTCTGATGGTTTAGCTGTTAATTAGCTTGCTTGCTCACCCCATTAGCCGCAGAATCCCTTACAGCTGTGAATTCTCTGATGGTTTAGCTGTTAATTAGCTTGCTTGCTCACCCCATTAGCCGCAGAATCCCTTACAGCTGTGAATTCTCTGATGGTTTAGCTGTGAATTAGCTTGCTTGCTCACCCCATTAGCCGCAGAATCCCTTACAGCTGTGAATTCTCTGATGGTTTAGCTGTTAATTAGCTTGCTTGCTCACCCCATTAGCCGCAGAATCCCTTACAGCTGTGAATTCTCTGATGGTTTAGCTGTTAATTAGCTTGCTTGCTCACCCCATTAGCCGCAGAATCCCTTACAGCTGTGAATTCTCTGATGGTTTAGCTGTTAATTAGCTTGCTTGCTCACCCCATTAGCCGCAGAATCCCTTACAGCTGTGAATTCTCTGATGGTTTAGCTGTTAATTAGCTTTCTTGCTCACCCCATTAGCCGCAGAATCCCTTACAGCTGTGAATTCTCTGATGGTTTAGCTGTGAATTAGCTTACTTTCTCACTCAATTAGCCGCTGAATCCCTTCCAGCTGTGAATTCTCTGATGGTTTAGCTGTTAATTAGCTTGCTTGCTCACCCCATTAGCCGCAGAATCCCTTACAGCTGTGAATTCTCTGATGGTTTAGCTGTTAATTAGCTTGCTTGCTCACCCCATTAGCCGCAGAATCCCTTACAGCTGTGAATTCTCTGATGGTTTAGCTGTTAATTAGCTTTCTTGCTCACCCCATTAGCCGCAGAATCTCTTACAGCTGTGAATTCTCTGATGGTTTAGCTGTTAATTAGCTTTCTTGCTCACCCCATTAGCCGCAGAATCCCTTACAGCTGTGAATTCTCTGATGGTTTATTCCCTTCCCTGGCGAGATAGCTTTCCCCCTCCTCGCACTGCCTCTCTCAAAAGGAGTGACCGCACGGAAATGCTCATAACTCGCTTCGTTTTTGAGCCACAGCTCCCAGTTTGTGATACAATGCGTAAATAGACATTCTCTACATTTCCTCTCCAATGACCTAAGCTACTGGTACGACGGGGAACAAATCCTCTCGATTTGTGCCGTTTTGGACCGCTAAAATCACCCCATTTTCACCGAATCGAGTGCCACTCGGCCGGATCAAGTCCGATCGACCTGAAATTCGAAATGGGACCTCTCCAGACACTCCCTGATCGAATAAAAATACAGCAAAAATGATTGCAAAAAGTCGATCTTCCGGCTGGGGTCGAACCAACGGCGACTGCGTGCTAATCCTATAGCACATGCACTGTACCGCGCTTAATAACTTTGTTTAAAATAAACATTTTGACCCGTTCTCAACTGCGTTAGATCCGCCTCCTCGAGCTCTACAAGTGCTATCCCAGAACCTAAGCCGTAGCTCTTCTGGTTCGCGAGTTATTCGCGAAAAACCTGTTTTTCGCAAAAAGTGCCCCTCCGAGAAGTAGGTCGAAGACGACCTCAACGACGTCGGATCGAAAACTTCAAAAAGTGAAAATGTAGCCAGAAACAGATTCTATATGACCTATATATTTGCCAAAAGTTGCCGCGCCTCCATTGGCACTTCCCAGGAGCTCGAACAATCTCACCAGTCAATTTGTTAATCAGGCGATTTCTTATGTAGAGGGAATTATCTGTAGCAGCTGCAGCAGCGGTTATACGAGTTTCGGACCGTCAAAATTGAATTCTAAGGTCCTTTTTACCTACTGGTCGCAAAAACAGCGTGAATATTAAGTTAATAAGCCATTTTCAAAGAGGGAGATTGAAGGACGAGCCCCGCTCCATTACCATAATTAAACCAATTAAGCCAATTTGCATGCGGTGAGGAGAGAGATAACAACTTACAGAGCGTCATTCTCGCGCTCTTCTCTCGCCTTGGCCTGCCGCCTCCTCTTTTCTCTCTCTATTTTCGCTGTATTTCGCCTATTTCTGCGCGGATTTTTGTATTTCTTTCTGCTTTCTCTGCTCTATTTTATTCTCCATTACTAGCGCTATTCTCCGTCCGCTTTCAAAGATTTCAAACGTGTAAATGCCCCGTTTTGAGGAGAGTTTTTCTCGTTTTTTGATTAACTTGTTCTTATTTCTTTTCATTTCTACTCTAGATTGCATATCTGGCTCACTGTTGCCATTCCCTATTGTGATTGCGCGGTGCCTTTCCTATCTCTAGCGCCAGTCTCCGTCATCCTAACGGGTTTTTCCATTCGATATTTCCTCCCCTTCATTCTCACTATATCATTCCATATTCGTTTGTTCTAGATCGTCCTCTTCCTCGTGAGCCAGGCTTCTCTTCACTTTCTACTGCAGCTGCACCCGCACTGGATACAAGGATAGAGGTTGGTAGTGTTACCTTCTCTGTAGCTTTGAGTTTAGTTTACTCTGTCTTTTGTCATTAAACCCTCTTCTTACTCTCTCGCTAGCCTACTTTCTCCATACGCTGTTAATTTTGCGGGAATTTCTCGCTTATTATCACGGATTAGTCTATATTTGATGGGTTTCATGTGCAATTCTCTAGCTGCTCTGACCGACTCTTGCAGCCTCACCCATTTAGCCGATGAATCCCTTACAGCTGTGAATTCTCTGATGGTTTAGCTGTTAATTAGCTTGCTTCCTCACCCAATTAGCCGCAGAATCCCTTACAGCTGTGAATTCTCTGATGGTTTAGCTGTTAATTAGCTTGCTTCCTCACCCAATTAGCCGCAGAATCCCTTACAGCTGTGAATTCTCTGATGGTTTAGCTGTTAATTAGCTTGCTTGCTCACCCCATTAGCCGCAGAATCCCTTACAGCTGTGAATTCTCTGATGGTTTAGCTGTTAATTAGCTTGCTTGCTCACCCTATTAGCCGCAGAATCCCTTACAGCTGTGAATTCTCTGATGGTTTAGCTGTGAATTAGCTTGCTTTCTCACTCAATTAGCCGCTGAATCCCTTCCAGCTGTGAATTCTCTGATGGTTTAGCTGTGAATTAGCTTGCTTTCTCACTCAATTAGCCGCTGAATCCCTTCCAGCTGTGAATTCTCTGATGGTTTAGCTGTTAATTAGCTTGCTTGCTCACCCCATTAGCCGCAGAATCCCTTACAGCTGTGAATTCTCTGATGGTTTAGCTGTTAATTAGCTTGCTTGCTCACCCCATTAGCCGCAGAATCCCTTACAGCTGTGAATTCTCTGATGGTTTAGCTGTTAATTAGCTTTCTTGCTCACCCCATTAGCCGCAGAATCCCTTACAGCTGTGAATTCTCTGATGGTTTAGCTGTTAATTAGCTTGCTTTCTCACTCAATTAGCCGCTGAATCCCTTACAGCTGTGAATTCTCTGATGGTTTAGCTGTTAATTAGCTTGCTTTCTCACTCAATTAGCCGCTGAATCCCTTACAGCTGTGAATTCTCTAATGGTTTAGCTGTTAATTAGCTTGCTTGCTCACCCCATTAGCCGCAGAATCCCTTACAGCTGTGAATTCTCTGATGGTTTAGCTGTTAATTAGCTTTCTTGCTCACCCCATTAGCCGCAGAATCCCTTACAGCTGTGAATTCTCTGATGGTTTAGCTGTTAATTAGCTTGCTTTCTCACTCAATTAGCCGCTGAATCCCTTACAGCTGTGAATTCTCTGATGGTTTAGCTGTTAATTAGCTTGCTTTCTCACTCAATTAGCCGCTGAATCCCTTACAGCTGTGAATTCTCTGATGGTTTAGCTGTGAATTAGCTTGCTTTCTCACTCAATTAGCCGCTGAATCCCTTCCAGCTGTGAATTCTCTGATGGTTTAGCTGTTAATTAGCTTGCTTGCTCACCCCATTAGCCGCAGAATCCCTTACAGCTGTGAATTCTCTGATGGTTTAGCTGTTAATTAGCTTTCTTGCTCACCCCATTAGCCGCAGAATCCCTTACAGCTGTGAATTCTCTGATGGTTTAGCTGTTAATTAGCTTGCTTTCTCACTCAATTAGCCGCTGAATCCCTTACAGCTGTGAATTCTCTGATGGTTTAGCTGTTAATTAGCTTGCTTTCTCACTCAATTAGCCGCAGAATCCCTTACAGCTGTGAATTCTCTGATGGTTTAGCTGTTAATTAGCTTGCTTGCTCACTCAATTAGCCGCAGAATCCCTTACAGCTGTGAATTCTCTGATGGTTTAGCTGTTAATTAGCTTGCTTGCTCACTCAATTAGCCGCAGAATCCCTTACAGCTGTGAATTCTCTGATGGTTTAGCTGTTAATTAGCTTGCTTGCTCACCCCATTAGCCGCAGAATCCCTTACAGCTGTGAATTCTCTGATGGTTTAGCTGTTAATTAGCTTGCTTTCTCACTCAATTAGCCGCAGAATCCCTTACAGCTGTGAATTCTCTGATGGTTTAGCTGTTAATTAGCTTGCTTGCTCACTCAATTAGCCGCAGAATCCCTTACAGCTGTGAATTCTCTGATGGTTTAGCTGTTAATTAGCTTGCTTGCTCACCCCATTAGCCGCAGAATCCCTTACAGCTGTGAATTCTCTGATGGTTTAGCTGTTAATTAGCTTGCTTGCTCACTCAATTAGCCGCAGAATCCCTTACAGCTGTGAATTCTCTGATGGTTTAGCTGTTAATTAGCTTGCTTGCTCACCCCATTAGCCGCAGAATCCCTTACAGCTGTGAATTCTCTGATGGTTTAGCTGTTAATTAGCTTGCTTTCTCACTCAATTAGCCGCAGAATCCCTTACAGCTGTGAATTCTCTGATGGTTTAGCTGTTAATTAGCTTGCTTTCTCACTCAATTAGCCGCAGAATCCCTTACAGCTGTGAATTCTCTGATGGTTTAGCTGTTCCAATACTTGCCCATTACTTCAAACTACTCCCCATACTTGGCAAATGCTTTGGCGCCTGCCGGGATTCGAACCCCCAACCTATTGCACACTAGGCCGTCCTCTTACCGCCTGAGCCACGAATTATGCTTTACAATAGAAATTGAGATAGAGCATGACCTTGGAAACATTATAAATTGATCATCGATTACTTACTAGTCCCATTTATTTTCTCGAAATTCTCCGTTTTGAGCTAGGTTGCTGATTCAAGGTCGCTGCAGCCACTGCAGCAGCTGCAGCACGGTCTTGAAACTGTGACCAATCGAATCAGCGACCTCATTTACCTACTTGTTTTCCCAGTTTCCCAAAAGACGGCCTTTGAATTCATGCCAAGCCGACTTGGCTGGACTAGAGCGCACTCTCCGGTGAGAAGGGGAGAGGACGTCACCGACGTCGGTTTAATTACCCAAATTTGAGGTAAAGATTCGTTCTGGCTCATCCAGATCGCCGCTCTCCCTGCGCGCGCGTTTCCTCTCTCCCTTGACCGTTTTCTTCGCTCTTTTTGAGCACTTTTATCTCCCCTCTCTCCCTTCATGATTTTCGGGACTGTTTTTTCCCACTTTTGAAAATAATTCCTCCCTTTTCCGGTCGCTCTGCCCTCGCTTCTGCACGTCACGGCCTCTTGTGGGCAGCTCTCTTCCTCCTCTCTTCAGCAGGAATTGGTGAGTTCTTTTGATTCGTTTTCTGCACTTTCTTTGTAGTTTCATTTCTAGTTTACTTTCGTATAGTTAGATTACTTACTTAGAAAACTAGATTACTTTCTTAGACTTGTTAGTCAATAATCTATTAGTCAATAATCTGCGCAATTTTTGTGTTGGGATTATGAAAACCCGCGTTAGATTAGGTTCAGTGTTAGGTTTTGATTGATCTAGGGGAACCAACTTTGTGGCCTATTCTGCTAGTCAATCAACATTTTGTTGGCTTTTGAATCCTGAATACTTTAGAAGTCTCCTCAGACGGTATTTTCGAGTGGTGTTTGGGATCTTAATGCAAAACTTAGATCTGGAAAACGTTGATTTATTCTTTGGTGAATGATATTTTAGACCGAGAGGCTCTCTTATTCATTCGTTTGCTGCTTGCTGAATGGTATCATAGACCGCTGAGCTTGAGAGTGGCTGAGAGAAGGAATAAATTGGCAAGCTAGGGGGTTGCTGAGCTTGAGAGTGGCTGAGAGAAGGAATAAATTGGCAAGCTAGGGGGTTGCTGAGCTTGAGAGTGGCTGAGAGAAGGAATAAATTGACTAGCTAGGGGGTTACTGAGCCAGAAAGTGGCTTAGAGAAGGAATAAATTGGCTAGCTTGGGGGTTACTGAGCCAGAGAGTGGTTGAGAGAACGAATAAATTGGCTACCTATGGGAATGCTGAGCTTGAGAGTGACTGAGAGAAGGAATAAATTGGCTAGCTATGGGATTGCTGAGCTTGAGAGTGGTTGAGAGAAGGAATAAATTGGCTAGCTATGGGATTGCTGAGCTTGAGAGTGGCTGAGAGAAGGAATAAATTGGCTAGCTATGGGATTGCTGAGCTTGAGAGTGGCTTAGAGAAGGAATAAATTATCTAGCTAGGGGCTTACTGAGCTTGAGAGTGGCTGAGAGAACGAATAAATTGGTTAACTAGGGGTTTACTAAGCCCACTATTGTAGGTATCAACTCAAGCTGTTCTTCTTCGTCATATTCAAATTCTATTCTTCAATTCTATTTATTCTTCATTGTTATTCATCGATAAGGACGAGAAGACGACATGAGCTGAACAGGGAGAGGTATTCCTAATACTTATATGGCCAAAATAACTAGTTACAGCAGTACAAATTTATCAGGGTGTCCCACATGCTTTCGCTTTTATTATTATTTTCATTCTAAAACACGTTGTATGGTTACAAATTGAGAATGTGGGCAAACTACAAAGACACAAATTTTAAAACTCCAAACAGTGTTTTACGTGAGATGCTTGTTTTAGATCAGTTAGTTTACTCTTGTTTCCACAGTCGGTGATTCTCTTTATTCTCCGTAGATTTGCAAAAAAAAACCAAAAGTCATTTAAAAAAAACTGTATTGAATATTGCATCATTTTATCTTTATCGGTAGTACTTAAATATTTTATAGCATATTTTATTTCATCTTCATATGAATTAGGTCCCGAGTTTTAATGCGTAAAAGTACTGTAGGAATAACTCTAACAATTATGAAAACTTCATTGGTCTATTCGCAATAGTACGTTGAAAAAATAATATATAGTGTAAAAAAATATGTGGGACACCCTAATACTTATTGGTATTACATTTTGAGTTTTTTTGTTGTACCGCGCGTATTGAAATTGCGAATAAACTACGATCGCGTTTAAAATTATGCATCAAAAACTGGAAACTTGTTATTCATGCTTCACAAATTTTTTCAGTTCAATTCTAAAATGCGCACAACCGCAATTACTATACTTTGTAAAGCGTAGAATTCCATGTTCATTTTTCACAGTTCCAGTAGGCCCATCCGCCATATTCCTGAAAAAAACCTTAAAAGAGGTCGAAAAAATAAAGTCGTCGACAGTGCGGGGACAGTGCGGGGAATTCTTGAAGCCGCGTTTTGTTGGCCTTCTTATCTTTTGTCGTACAACGTTATTGCACCTCATGCATGGATTCGATTGGAATATACCTGACCGAGAGAACGGAGGCATATATAAATATATTAAATTCTAGCTTAGCATTCCAAAATTCCGTAGTCTTAGTTCACTGCATCGCACCTTTGCCCGCATTTGATTGGCATCTTCTTGATCGGGAGTAGAGAGGTCAATTACTTATCGAATTCTAGCATAGCATTACAAGTTTCAGTCGTCTTAGTTTATTCACTGCATCGCACCTTTGCTCGCGTTTGATTGGTATCTGCCTGATCGGTTGTATAGAGGTTAATTGCATATCGAATTCTAGCATAGCATTCCGAATTTTCGTTACCTTAGTGCACTGCATCCCATCTTTGCACGGTTTTGATTGGCATCTTTTCTCCAATCCTGTTCCAACTAACATTTTCTTAATATTTCGTCCACGACTTTTCATCCTTTTGAGACTTTAAAGGAGGAGAAACATGGATATTTTGGTGAAACACCCATGTTTCTCCGACACCAATGAACAGAGTTATAGCGAGTTGGTGTAGTGCTAAAATTCCCCACAAAAATTCACCTGAAAAAAAGCTTAAAATTTTTGAGGTTGACGATATTTTTATGTGAAAATGTACGAACATATAGTTCGACATGTGTTTTTTTATTTATTGTTTTAAAATGGATATCCTTTTTTATCTGAATTCTCAATAATATACAATTGTGTTTTAATTTGCATGTCATATGTTAATTATGCTTCCAGAATTGATAATTAATCAATCTATTTCAGACCTAGGATGATCCAGCTTTCCCTTAGAGGGCATTTAGAGATTTCTTATTCTCTAGGAACTTTATAGATCGCCTTACCTTTTTAATGACTTTTGGATCCGCGATTCCTAGTTTCCAATCAAAGTTTGAAGAGACCATTTTTCCGAGGATCTTCTTTTTTGTGAAGGCATTCTCTTTCTCATCTTTGACTCATCCATTCCTCATTCATCTGCACTCTGCTCCTCTCTTTCAGCTATCATACTGTTTTATCTCTCTGTTTCTCTTTTCCAATTTCTTTATCTATGTCTACTCCCACCCCTGCTTTTCACCAAATCTCTCCTCTCTTTTCCCTTCCGGATATCTCGCTCCCTATCCACCCACCTCTTTCTACCCTCTCTCTCTATTTTATCTGTTCAATGAATTTTTTCACCTGATGCGGTATTCTTAAGTTACTTTCGCCCTCTGCAATTACAATTGTGCGGAATCTGTTACTTCAATTCTTTAGAGTGTTTTAAAATTTCGAGTGGATGTTTTGAATTTCAATTTTGAATTTCATAATTTCTATTTCGAAAGATATGTGATTTTCGTTTGAAAACTCGCAGATCCGATATGTCTAAGGGCGAATTAAACTAGAGAATATCGCTTCAGATTCTATATTTAATTTTCCGATTCGCCTTTTTTGTTCTCGCGTTTGTTAATCAATTAATCAATATGAGGCCGTTCGCGTAATAATTGATCAATATCGCGTTATTTTGGCATAGCTCAGAGCTTTCTCTGATTCCTTTTGTGTCGATTTTGGAACTTTTGATGTTGCGGAAGCTGAGCCTAACAAATAAATTCCCTTTGGCTTCACTAAAGACAAAGGAAATTTGGGCACACGATCACCATAAATACGATGAACCCGATTGAGAATCGACCTTTGGTTGCATGTAAGGGTGGGAGGGAGGGGGAATCTCAAAACTCATTTCAAAGACTGCTAAAGTTTCGTTACGATGAATGTTGATCGCCTTCCGCTTTCTTTGGTGCTTCCCTTGTGAATCAAATAGTTTCTTACGCAACGCTCTGAGCTGTGCCAAACAATTGTTCGATTATTACGCGACCGGTCTCGTATACTTTCTGAATTTAATGACTTTTTGTTGAGAAGTATTCGCGACGATGGCAGGCCGCGACGGATCGTCAATCGCTCCCAACGGTTCGTTTTTTTTCTTTTTTTATCTTCTTTTTCTCTCTCTCTCTCTCTTTTTCTATAAAAATATTTCATTCAATAATTAATGATAATTTCAGCGGCTGGTGAATGGCCGGTCGAGAAGTACATCAAAATCGCGATGCACGATAGAAATGGAAGACCAGAACCTCACTTCCTTCTCATCTGGGAAGGCGACACGTTTGAGAGCTGGAACCCGTGCCGCTTCACAGCCCATGCCAACCCCGTAAGTTATTTTCATTGTCACTCGAATTCTGTCCCTATCTTTGTTAATTGATCCGCATTTCAGTCCAATCGCATCGGAGTTCTCAACATGATCAGACGCTCCTTCGAAGAGAACTCTGAGCTTGAGTACGAACCGGCGATTCTGGACTACTTCGAAGAATCAGCGATCGACTGGCGAGAGTAAGTTTAGAAAAGGGGGATGACCGCCAAATTCCAGGCATAATATTGGTTCATTTTAGGCTCCGCAGACAGGGTCGCGCTGGCTGGGATACCCGTTCCATCAATCCGCGCAGGGCTAACGTCAGACGGGGAGAGGTGGAGCTTCTGATGAATACGGACAACGAGAGTGAGACAGGTCAGTCTTTACTTTCACTTTATTTATTTCCATTCCGATTCATCTAATAAAATGGTCCAATATCCGTGCCAATCCATTCTACCCTGTAGACTCTAAGAGACAGAGGGCAGGCCAACCCTCATCTCAGCACTCCTTTTCCTTACTGGTTCCCCATCATCATATTGATGGCTAGGTCCGCATACTGGCTTTGACGAGTGGTTCCTTCCATGGAGAGTGTGTGGCAGTCACGAAAAGGGACTTCTCGTCATAACGAGTGTTGATCAAGTCATCACTATGCTGAGGGGGGACCATGGTCAATGGTTCTTCCATGAGGGGTTGGCCCGCTCTCTCTCTCTCTCTCTCTCCACACTGCACCATCCTTTTTGAGTGGGCTGGATTTGCGGTACAGGGAGCGTGGCTTGGCACGGAACTCTATAATTACTAATAAAAACTAATATATTCCATTGCAGATACTGATGTTGACGGAGAGGAGGAGGAACAGCGTGGAAGATCGAACACGAGACGCTTCGACATGGAGGTGAGTTAGCCCCCCTCCCCCTTTGACCCACCCCCCCCCCCCCTTCCGATTCTCTCTTCTTATCTCAATAATGTAGTCAATCCTTCTCTTTCAGAAGGTACAGCAGGAGATTCTCCACCAGCAGCTGATGCAGTTCACAACGAAGAATGTGCGCATCCCGGATGACATGGGCTCGCCGGTTCGTCGCTACGGCAAAGGTTCTGAACATCGTTCGCCGCTCCCTCCCCATTCTCGCCTTCCTCCCCCTCCTTTCGAGCTGCGTGACCACCTGCCTCCTCTCGTGCACCCGATTCGAGCCACGGACCAGGGAGTGGTAGCTCAAGAAGTCGTGCGCTCTCGAGAGGCTCGTCGTGTCGAGCGCGCTGCTCGTCGTGCTGCTGCGGAGAAGAAGGCAATCGAGCAGATCTCGAAGATGGCCAAGGATCAGGATGATCACAACTGATCGATTCATAGCATACACTGCTCATGATTGATTCATATCCTTTCATGTTTCTGCCAATATCTTACACGTAGTTGACTCGCAAACCACCGATTCCCTGCTTTGTTTCAGTCGTGTGCTTCACTTACAAACCTCTTATTCACAAACCACGTGTGCTTGCGATTTGAACCGAAAAAAATACAAATTCTACTTTCCTCGGATTTCTATTTTTGGCATTTTGTGCTCTCATTCTTTCGCACATCAAAGCCGAACCCTGAATTCATCTGGTGATCAGTCTTACTTTTGTGCAAGGATTCGCTTTACGATTCTGCTGTAGTAGTCAATACTCTTTCTGTAGTGTCACGAGTAGTTTTTTCTGAAGAAACACTTTGTGTGCAAGTTATTTGGCATACCGCAATCATATTCAGACCACACACAGATTCTTATTGAAAACTTTTATATTTGTTAGCTAACAACCGAGAAACAACCACGGTTGGTCTGTCTCATCCTCTCGTTTGATCCATTAACTTTTGATCTTAAATAGAAATACAGACTTGAAAAGACATTTTGAGGGGAATGTGGGAATGTAAGATGTTATTCTCTTCTAATTGATTTGTTCAATCTTCTCGTAATCCATTCTGATGAAGAAATGTTTTAACGAAGTGAATCGATTCGAAGAACTTACGACTAAAAGTAAGCGATTCTTTTCTCTCACATGTGATAGAGTTTTCGCTTACGGTAAAAATGGTATATCTTGCTCGGTATGAACCTCTTCAAGACCATTTGGAAAAGATGTGAGAGAGCATAGGATGAAGAGTATTTCAGTCCATTTCAGATGACGATGAGAAGGAGATGCACGGCGAGAAGAAGGAGGGACGCGTGCCGATTCGTCCCACCATCGGCTACCGTACCCCACGTGTCCACCGTCAGTGTTTATGCCTCATAGAATAGGAAAAGAGGGGGGGGGGTGAGAGAGATGAAAATGGAAGGACAATCAACTCATTTCAGACGACGTCGTTCCCGGTCGTGAGCTCGCAGTGACGCCAAAAGTCCGTGCGAAGACGATGCGACGTGCGGGTGACGTGAACGAAAGAGTGAACAATGTCGATTAAGAGCTAATTACCCTTCTTTCTATATTCGTAGTATTTTCATTTGTGTACTCGCACATAACATGTGAAGTAGCAGACGTTGGATGATATAAAATAGACATATTCTTGACAATCATTTGACTTTAGACTAAACATCCAACACCTGTTTATTCACTCTCTCTCTTTCTTGCGCTTTATCGATCATTTGTAAACGTGTGAAAAATATTTCGAAAAAATTGTTGATTGTTTGTGATGTGTCTTACCACTGGTCTATTGATCCAGATCTACTTTATCTTGCATTTGAAAATTTTAGGTTTAATACGGTTTCTAGATACAGATGGCTGAATTGCGCACCCATATCTGCTCTCTACCGTGAAACCGGAGCGACCGTGATCTCTGCAGTCTCTTTGGATAGAAACGAGATGAAAATTCCTCACTTCCTCGCTCTCTCTCGTGAGTTCACCACTTTTCCATATGTTTTTGCTGACATGATCTTTTTTCAATACAGACTTGAAAAGACATTTTGAGGGGAATATGGGAATCTAAGATGTTATTATCTTCTAATTGTTTGAAATGAAGAAATTTTCACGAAGTGAATCGATTCGAAGAACTTTCGACAATAAAAGTAAGCGATTCTTTTCTCGCATATGTGACAAAAACGGTAAAGATGGTATGCCTTGATCGGCATGAACGTCCTTAAGACCATTTGGAAAAGAAGTGAGAGAGCATAGGATGAAGCGTATTTATTTCAAAGTCTTGAAGAAAAGTGATACATGATAACACAGGTGCAACTACAAGCCTCTCTCTTCTTCCTCCTGCACTATCTCTGGAGCATCCTCATTCTTCTACTCTCATGCCTTCGACGGCAAAAGATGAGTTTATTGGCCTTTTTTTATATTTTTTTGGAATCGTAGATAAATGTTACAAGAATAAATCATTTATTTCAGGCTCGATGGGTCGTCGCTCTTCTCTCTTATCCGTCTCTCAAGCTAGAAGCAGGGTTCTTCTCTCTTATCCGTCTCTCAAGCTAGAAACGTGGTTTGTAATTCTCACTTATCTCTAGTTTACTTTTCTCTTATCAAATTAATCTATTTATAAGTTTTGCAAGTCCTCTTTACGTAACGGAATATCTTGTTGTCTAATCCACTTTATTGTGCTTATTTTTGTCATACTAAAATTGCAGTCTGGCAACTCAAACTGCAGCTCAACAAACCTCGTGCGACTTCTCGAATAGTCCTAATTTGAATTGATCTGGCTTATCTACTCGTTTAACCTGCTCATATGTAACCCATTCATCATATTTATTCGAATAAACGATGTGCAAGTTTGCTTCTTTTCGTGAATGTCTATCCACTGGTCTATGGATCCAGATAATATTTTCATGTGCCCCTTATCCGGTGATTACTCCCTGTCTCCCCCTCTCTTGATGGTACTTTCCATTACAGATCTAATGGACTCTCGAGATGCCGCTCTCCGTCAACTGGGTCAAGTGCTCAGTGCCGCTGTTCGTTTTTTCCTTCTCCAATAGACTCACACCTATCTGAATTCAATCCTTTCGAAACTCAGTCCTTTCCTAAAACTAGTATTATCCGATTCAAATATAATTAATAAAAAGATTCATTCAGAACAACTACGTTCGCTCGTTGCCGCCCACTCCGAATACGACGATCACACTGACACGTATCGTGCAGATCGCTCAGTATGCTCGGGCGAATAGAGCATCGATCTCTCTCGCTGTTAGTTCATTTGGCACTATACAAGGGTGTTTTCATATGTTTTCCATATTGTGGAAATCTTTGATTTCAGGACATCAATCGTCTCATGGTCACTGTCGACATCATGGTGAATCGTCATCGATACAGGGATGGAAGAGCACCCGCCGGAAGAGATCCGACTTAGAGTCCGTAGTCTCACCATTTGCTATTTATCTCCAATGAATAAATGATTGATAACTGTTTGCATCCTTTTGTGAATGTCTTCCCACTGGTCTATGGATCCAGATTATACTTTAAATAGTAATTGTATATAATGGATTTAATTCAATATTATAGATACTTTCAGTATGTCTGAAGTTCCCCGATCCCGTACCAACTCATCCTCCAGCACCTCGGTAAATATCTTTCTTTTAAATGTTAACATCTTATTCTGCAAATACCTTTTCGATTCTGAATCTTTGTTGCGTAGGAAATATTAGCTATTTGTTGCTAGTGATTTATTTCTTTTTCCTGTGGGTGAAAAATGGGATTCTCATGCAAACAATCTCTCATCTCATGCATCTCATGCAAACAAGTTCCAATAGACGAAGAATGAAGGGATGCAGGATGGCCAGTCAAGCCGCGATCTCATGCAAACAACTGTCAATAGACGAATAATGAAGGGATGCAGGACGGCCAGTCAACCTGCAATCTCATGCAAACAACTGTCAATAGACGAATAATGAAGGGATGCAGGACGGCCAGTCATGCCGCGATCTAATGACAACAACTGCCAATAGACGACGAATGAAGGGATGCAGGATGGCCAGTCAAGCCGCGATCTAATGACAACAACTGACAATAGACGAATAATGAAGGGATGCAGGACGGCCAGGCATGCCGCGATCTAATGACAACAACTGTCAATAGACGAATAATGAAGGGATGCAGGACGGCCAGTCATGCCGCGATCTAATGACAACAACTGCCAATAGACGAAGAATGAAGGGATGCAGGATGGCCAGTCAAGCCGCGATCTCATGCAAACAACTGCCAATAGACGAAGAATGAAGGGATGCAGGATGGCCAGTCAAGCCGCGATCTCTTGCAAACAACTGCCAATAGACGAAGAATGAAGGTATGCAGGATGGCCGGTCAAGCCGCGATCTCATGCAAACAAGTTCCAATAGACGAAGAATGAAGGGATGCAGGATGGCCAGTCAAGCCGCGATCTCATGCAAACAACTGTCAATAGACGAATAATGAACGGCTGCAGGACGGCCAGTCAAGCCGCGATCTCATGCAAACAACTGTCAATAGACGTATAATGAAGGGATGCAGGACGGCCAGTCAAGCCGCGATCTCATGCAAACAACTGCCAATAAACGAATAATGAAGGGATGCAGGATGGCCAGTCAAGCCGCGATCTCATGCAAACAACTGCCAATAAACGAATAATGAAGGGATGCAGGATGGCCAGTCAAGCCGCGATCTCATGTAAACAAGTTCCAATAGACGAAGAATGAAGGGATGCAGGATGGCCAGTCAAGCCGCGATCTAATGACAACAACTGACAATAGACGAATAATGAAGGGATGCAGGACGGCCAGTCATGCCGCGATCTAATGACAACAACTGCCAATAGACGAATAATGAAGGGATGCAGGATGGCCAGTCAAGCCGCGATCTAATGACAACAACTGTCCATAGACGAAGAATGAAGGGATGCAGGATGGCCAGTCAAGCCGCGATCTAATGACAACAACTGACAATAGACGAATAATGAAGGGATGCAGGACGGCCAGTCATGCCGCGATCTAATGACAACAACTGCCAATAGACGAAGAATGAAGGGATGCAGGATGGCCAGTCAAGCCGCGATCTAATGACAACAACTGTCAATAGACGAATAATGAAGGGATGCAGGACGGCCAGTCATGCCGCGATCTAATGACAACAACTGCCAATAGACGAAGAAAGAAGGGATGCAGGATGGCCAGTCAAGCCGCGATCTAATGACAACAACTGCCAATAGACGAAGAATGAAGGGATGCAGGATGGCCAGTCAAGCCGCGATCTAATGACAACAACTGACAATAGACGAATAATGAAGGGATGCAGGACGGCCAGTCAAGCCGCGATCTCATGCAAACAACTGATAATAGACGAATAATGAAGGGATGCAGGATGGCCAGTCAAGCCGCGATCTAATGACAACAACTGACAATAGACGAATAATGAAGGGATGCAGGACGGCCAGTCAAGCCGCGATCTAATGACAACAACTGACAATAGACGAATAATGAAGGGATGCAGGACGGCCAGGCATGCCGCGATCTAATGACAACAACTGTCAATAGACGAATAATGAAGGGATGCAGGACGGCCAGTCATGCCGCGATCTAATGACAACAACTGCCAATAGACGAAGAATGAAGGGATGCAGGATGGCCAGTCAAGCCGCGATCTCATGCAAACAACTGCCAATAGACGAAGAATGAAGGGATGCAGGATGGCCAGTCAAGCCGCGATCTCATGCAAACAACTGCCAATAAACGAATAATGAAGGGATGCAGGATGGCCAGTCAAGCCGCGATCTCATGCAAACAACTGCCAATAAACGAATAATGAAGGGATGCAGGATCGCCAGTCAAGCCGCGATCTCATGTAAACAAGTTCCAATAGACGAAGAATGAAGGGATGCAGGATGGCCAGTCAAGCCGCGATCTAATGACAACAACTGACAATAGACGAATAATGAAGGGATGCAGGACGGCCAGTCATGCCGCGATCTAATGACAACAACTGCCAATAGACGAATAATGAAGGGATGCAGGATGGCCGAGCAAGCCGCGATCTAATGACAACAACTGTCAATAGACGAAGAATGAAGGGATGCAGGATGGCCAGTCAAGCCGCGATCTAATGACAACAACTGACAATAGACGAATAATGAAGGGATGCAGGACGGCCAGTCATGCCGCGATCTAATGACAACAACTGCCAATAGACGAAGAATGAAGGGATGCAGGATGGCCAGTCAAGCCGCGATCTCATGCAAACAACTGCCAATAGACGAAGAATGAAGGGATGCAGGACGGCCAGTCAAGCCGCGATCTCATGCAAACAACTGCCAATAGACGAAGAATGAAGGGATGCAGGACGGCCAGTCAAGCCGCGATCTAATGCAAACAACTGCCAATAGACGAAGAATGAAGGGATGCAGGATGGCCAGTCAAGCCGCGATCTAATGACAACAACTGACAATAGACGAAGAATGAAGGGATGCAGGATGGCCAGTCAAGCCGCGATCTAATGACAACAACTGACAATAGACGAATAATGAAGGGATGCAGGACGGCCAGTCATGCCGCGATCTAATGACAACAACTGCCAATAGACGAAGAATGAAGGGATGCAGGATGGCCAGTCAAGCCGCGATCTCATGCAAACAACTGCCAATAGACGAAGAATGAAGGGATGCAGGACGGCCAGTCAAGCCGCGATCTAATGACAACAACTGCCAATAGACGAAGAATGAAGGGATGCAGGATGGCCAGTCAAGCCGCGATCTCATGCAAACAACTGCCAATAGACGAAGAATGAAGGGATGCAGGACGGCCAGTCAAGCCGCGATCTAATGACAACAACTGCCAATAGACGAAGAATGAAGGGATGCAGGATGGCCAGTCAAGCCGCGATCTCATGCAAACAACTGCCAATAGACGAAGAATGAAGGGATGCAGGATGGCCAGTCAAGTCGCGATCTAATGACAACAACTGCCAATAGACGAATAATGAAGGGATGCAGTACGGCCAGTCAAGCCGCGATCTAATGACAACAACTGTCAATAGACGAATAATGAAGGGATGCAGGACGGCCAGTCAAGCCGCGATCTAATGACAACAACTGTCAATAGACGAATAATGAAGGGATGCAGGACGGCCAGTCAAGCCGCGATCTAATGACAACAACTGACAATAGACGAATAATGAAGGGATGCAGGACGGTCAGTCAAGCCGCGATCTCATGCAAACAACTGTCAATAGACGAATAATGAAGGGATGCAGTACGGCCAGTCAAGCCGCGATCTAATGACAACAACTGTCAATAGACGAATAATGAAGGGATGCAGGACGGCCAGTCAAGCCGCGATCTAATGACAACAACTGCCAATAGACGAATAATGAAGGTATGCAGTACGGCCAGTCAAGCCGCGATCTCATGCAAACAACTGTCAATAGACGAATAATGAAGGGATGCAGGACGGTCAGTCAAGCCGCGATCTCATGCAAACAACTGCCAATAAACGAATAATGAAGGGATGCAGGATGGCCAGTCAAGCCGCGATCTCATGTAAACAAGTTCCAATAGACGAAGAATGAAGGGATGCAGGATGGCCAGTCAAGCCGCGATCTAATGACAACAACTGACAATAGACGAATAATGAAGGGATGCAGGACGGCCAGTCATGCCGCGATCTAATGACAACAACTGCCAATAGACGAATAATGAAGGGATGCAGGATGGCCAGTCAAGCCGCGATCTAATGACAACAACTGTCAATAGACGAAGAATGAAGGGATGCAGGATGGCCAGTCAAGCCGCGATCTAATGACAACAACTGACAATAGACGAATAATGAAGGGATGCAGGACGGCCAGTCATGCCGCGATCTAATGACAACAACTGCCAATAGACGAAGAATGAAGGGATGCAGGATGGCCAGTCATGCCGCGATCTAATGACAACAACTGCCAATAGACGAATAATGAAGGGATGCAGGATGGCCAGTCAAGCCGCGATCTAATGACAACAACTGACAATAGACGAATAATGAAGGGATGCTGGACGGCCAGTCAAGCCGCGATCTCATGCAAACAACTGCCAATAGACGAATAATGAAGGGATGCAGGATGGCCAGTCAAGCCGCGATCTAATGACAACAACTGACAATAGACGAATAATGAAGGGATGCAGGACGGCCAGTCAAGCCGCGATCTCATGCAAACAACTGCCAATAGACGAAGAATGAAGGGATGCAGGATGGCCAGTCAAGCCGCGATCTCTTGCAAACAACTGCAAATAGACGAATAATGAAGGGATGCAGGACGGCCAGTCAAGCCGCGATCTAATGACAACCACTGCCAATAGACGAATAATGAAGGTATGCAGTACGGCCAGTCAAGCCGCGATCTCATGCAAACAACTGTCAATAGACGAATAATGAAGGGATGCAGTACGGCCAGTCAAGCCGCGATCTAATGACAACAACTGTCAATAGACGAATAATGAAGGGATGCAGGACGGTCAGTCAAGCCGCGATCTCATGCAAACAACTGCCAATAGACGAATAATGAAGGTATGCAGTACGGCCAGTCAAGCCGCGATCTAATGACAACAACTGCCAATAGACGAATAATGAAGGGATGCAGGACAGTCAGTCAAGTCGCGATCTAATGACAACAACTGCCAATAGACGAATAATGAAGGGATGCAGTACGGCCAGTCAAGCCGCGATCTAATGACAACAACTGTCAATAGACGAATAATGAAGGGATGCAGGACGGCCAGTCAAGCCGCGATCTAATGACAACAACTGTCAATAGACGAATAATGAAGGGATGCAGGACGGCCAGTCAAGCCGCGATCTAATGACAACAACTGACAATAGACGAATAATGAAGGGATGCAGGACGGTCAGTCAAGCCGCGATCTCATGCAAACAACTGTCAATAGACGAATAATGAAGGGATGCAGTACGGCCAGTCAAGCCGCGATCTAATGACAACAACTGTCAATAGACGAATAATGAAGGGATGCAGGACGGCCAGTCAAGCCGCGATCTAATGACAACAACTGCCAATAGACGAATAATGAAGGTATGCAGTACGGCCAGTCAAGCCGCGATCTCATGCAAACAACTGTAAATAGACGAATAATGAAGGGATGCAGGACGGTCAGTCAAGCCGCGATCTCATGCAAACAACTGTCAATAGACGAATAATGAAGGGATGCAGGACGGCCAGTCAAGCAGCGATCTTATGACAGCAACTGTCAATAGACGAATAATGAAGGGATGCAGGACGGCCAGTCAAGCCGCGATCTAATGACAACAACTGTCAATAGACGAATAATGAAGGGATGCAGGACGGTCAGTCAAGCCGCGATCTAATGACAACAACTGTCAATAGACGAATAATGAAGGGATGCAGGACGGTCAGTCAAGCCGCGATCTCATGCAAACAAATGCCAATAGACGAATAATGAAGGGATGCAGGACGGCCAGTCAAGCCGCGATCTAATGACAACAACTGTCAATAGACGAATAATGAAGGGATGCAGGACGGCCAGTCAAGCCGCGATCTAATGATAACAACTGCCAATAGACGAATAATGAAGGGATACAGGACGGCCAGTCAAGCAGCAATCTAATGACAACAACTGTCAATAGACGAATAATGAAGGGATGCAGGACGGTCAGTCAAGCAGCGATCTAATGACAACAACTGTCAATAGACGAATAATGAAGGGATGCAGGACGGTCAGTCAAGCAGCGATCTAATGACAACAACTGTCAATAGACGAATAATGAAGGGATGCAGGACGGTCAGTCAAGCCGCGATCTCATGCAAACAACTGCCAATAGACGAATAATGAAGGTATGCAGTACGGCCAGTCAAGCCGCGATCTAATGACAACAACTGCCAATAGACGAATAATGAAGGGATGCAGGACGGTCAGTCAAGTCGCGATCTAATGACAACAACTGCCAATAGACGAATAATGAAGGGATGCAGTACGGCCAGTCAAGCCGCGATCTAATGACAACAACTGTCAATAGACGAATAATGAAGGGATGCAGGACGGCCAGTCAAGCCGCGATCTAATGACAACAACTGTCAATAGACGAATAATGAAGGGATGCAGGACGGCCAGTCAAGCCGCGATCTAATGACAACAACTGACAATAGACGAATAATGAAGGGATGCAGGACGGTCAGTCAAGCCGCGATCTCATGCAAACAACTGTCAATAGACGAATAATGAAGGGATGCAGTACGGCCAGTCAAGCCGCGATCTAATGACAACAACTGTCAATAGACGAATAATGAAGGGATGCAGGACGGCCAGTCAAGCCGCGATCTAATGACAACAACTGCCAATAGACGAATAATGAAGGTAATGCAGTACGGCCAGTCAAGCCGCGATCTCATGCAAACAACTGTCAATAGACGAATAATGAAGGGATGCAGGACGGTCAGTCAAGCCGCGATCTCATGCAAAACAACTGTCAATAGACGAATAATGAAGGGATGCAGGACGGCCAGTCAAGCCGCGATCTAATGACAACAACTGTCAATAGACGAATAATGAAGGGATGCAGGACGGCCAGTCAAGCCGCGATCTAATGACAACAACTGTCAATAGACGAATAATGAAGGGATGCAGGACGGTCAGTCAAGCCGCGATCTCATTGCAACAACTGTCAATAGACGAATAATGAAGGGATGCAGTACGGCCAGTCAAGCCGCGATCTAATGACAACAACTGTCAATAGACGAATAATGAAGGGATGCAGGACGGCCAGTCAAGCCGCGATCTAATGACAACAACTGTCAATAGACGAATAATGAAGGGATGCAGGACGGCCAGTCAAGCCGCGATCTAATGACAAACAACTGCCAATAGACGAATAATGAAGGGATGCAGTACGGCCAGTCAAGCGCGATCTCATGCAAACAACTGCAATAGACGAATAATGAAGGGATGCAGGACGGTCAGTCAAGCCGCGATCTCATGCAAACAACTGTCAATAGACGAATAATGAAGGGATGCAGGACGGCCAGTCAAGCAGCGATCTTATGACAGCAACTGTCAATAGACGATAATGAAGGGATGCAGGACGGCCAGTCAAGCCGCGATCTAATGACAACAACTGTCAATAGACGAATAATGAAGGGATGCAGGACGGTCAGTCAAGCCGCGATCTAATGACAACAACTGTCAATAGACGAATAATGAAGGGATGCAGGACGGTCAGTCAAGCCGCGATCTCATGCAAACAAATGCCAATAGGACGAATAATGAAGGGATGCAGGACGGCCAGTCAAGCCGCGATCTAATGACAACAACTGTCAATAGACGAATAATGAAGGGATGCAGGACGGCCAGTCAAGCCGCGATCTCATTGCAAACAACTGTCAATAGACGAATAATGAAGGATGCAGTACGGGCCAGTCAAGCCGCGATCTATGACAACAAACTGTCAATAGACGAATAATGAAGGGATGCAGGACGGCCAGTCAAGCCGCGATCTAATGACAACAACTGCCAATAGACGAATAATGAAGGTATGCAGTACGGCCAGTCAAGCCGCGATCTCATGCAAACAAACTGTCAATAGACGAATAATGAAGGGATGCAGGACGGTCAGTCAAGCCGCGATCTCATGCAAACAACTGTCAATAGACGAATAATGAAGGGATGCAGGACGGCCAGTCAAGCAGCGATCTTATGACAGCAACTGTCAATAGACGAATAATGAAGGGATGCAGGACGGCCAGTCAAGCCGCGATCTAATGACAACAACTGTCAATAGACGAATAATGAAGGGATCAGGACTTCAGTCAAGCCGCGATCTAATGACAACAACTGTCAATAGACGAATAATGAAGGGATGCAGGACGGTCAGTCAAGCCGCGATCTCATGCAAACAAATGCCAATAGACGAATAATGAAGGGATGCAGGACGGCCAGTCAAGCCGCGATCTAATGACAACAACTGCCAATAGACGAATAATGAAAGGGATGCAGGACGGCCAGTCTAGCCGCGATCTAATGATAACAACTGCCAATAGACGAATAATGAAGGGATACAGGACGGCCAGTCAAGCAGCGATCTAATGACAACAACTGTCAATAGACGAATAATGAAGGGATGCAGGACGGTCAGTCAAGCAGCGATCTAATGACAACAACTGTCAATAGACGAATAATGAAGGGATGCAGGACGGTCAGTCAGCAGCGATCTAATGACAACAACTGTCAATAGACGAATAATGAAGGGATGCAGGACGGTCAGTCAAGCCGCGATCTCATGCAAAACAACTGTCCAATAGACGAATAATGAAGGTATGCAGTACGGCCAGTCAAGCCGCGATCTAATGACAACAACCTGCCAATAGACGAATAATGAGGGATGCAGGACGGTCAGTCAATCCGCGATCTAATGACAACAACTGCCAATAGACGAATAATGAAGGGATGCAGTACGGCCAGTCAAGCCGCGATCTAATGACAAACAACTGTCAATAGACGAATAATGAAGGGATGCAGGACGGCCAGTCAAGCCGCGATCTAATGACAACAACTGTCAATAGACGAATATGAAGGGATGCAGGACGGCCAGTCAAGCCGCGATTCTAATGACAACAAACTGACAATAGACGAATAATGAAGGGATGCAGGACGGTCAGTCAAGCCGCGATCTCATGCAAACAACTGTCAATAGACGAATAATAAGGGATGCAGTACGGCCAGTCAAGCCGCGATCTAATGACAACAACTGTCAATAGACGAATAATGAAGGGATGCAGGACGGCCAGTCAAGCCGCGATCTAATGACAACAACTGCCAATAGACGAATAATGAAGGTATGCAGTACGGCCAGTCAAGCCGCGATCTCATGCAAACAACTGTCAATAGACGAATAATGAAGGGATGCAGGACGGTCAGTCAAGCCGCGATCTCATGCAAACAACTGTCAATAGACGAATAATGAAGGGATGCAGGACGGCCAGTCAAGCAGCGATCTTATGACAGCAACTGTCAATAGACGAATAATGAAGGGATGCAGGACGGCCAGTCAAGCCGCGATCTAATGACAACAACTGTCAATAGACGAATAATGAAGGGATGCAGGACGGCCAGTCAAGCCGCGATCTAATGACAACAACTGTCAATAGACGAATAATGAAGGGATGCAGGACGGTCAGTCAAGCCGCGATCTCATGCAAACAACTGTCAATAGACGAATAATGAAGGGATGCAGTACGGCCAGTCAAGCCGCGATCTAATGACAACAACTGTCAATAGACGAATAATGAAGGGATGCAGGACGGCCAGTCAAGCCGCGATCTAATGACAACAACTGCCAATAGACGAATAATGAAGGTATGCAGTACGGCCAGTCAAGCCGCGATCTCATGCAAAACAACTGTCAATAGACGAATAATGAAGGGATGCAGACGGTCAGTCAAGCCGCGATCTCATGCAAACAACTGTCAATAGACGAATAATGAAGGGATGCAGGACGGCCAGTCAAGCAGCGATCTTATGACAGCAACTGTCAATAGACGAATAATGAAGGGATGCAGGACGGCCAGTCAAGCCGCGATCTAATGACAACAACTGTCAATAGACGAATAATGAAGGGATGCAGGACGGTCAGTCAAGCCGCGATCTAATGACAAACAACTGTCAATAGACGAATAATGAAGGGATGCAGGACGGTCAGTCAAGCCGCGATCTCATGCAAACAAATGCCAATAGACGAATAATGAAGGGATGCAGGACGGCCAGTCAAGCCGCGATCTAATGACAACAACTGTCATAGACGAATAATGAAGGGATGCAGGACGGCCAGTCAAGCCGCGATCTAATGATAACAACTGCCAATAGACGAATAATGAAGGGATACAGGACGGCCAGTCAAGCAGCAATCTAATGACAACAACTGTCAATAGACGAAATAATTAAGGGATGCAGGACGGTCAGTCAAGCAGCGATCTAATGACAACAACTGTCAATAGACGAATAATGAAGGGATGCAGGACGGTCCAGTCTAGCCGCGATCTAATGATTACAACTGCCAATAGACGAATAATGAAGGGATACAGGACGGCCAGTCAAGCAGCGATCTAATGACAACAACTGTCAATAGACGAATAATGAAGGGATGCAGGACGGTCAGTCTAGCCTCGATCTAATGACAACAACTGTCAATAGACGAATATGAAGGGATGCAGGACGGTCAGTCAAGCAGCGATCTAATGACAACAACTGTCAATAGACGAATAATGAAGGGATGCAGGACGGTCAGTCCTAGCCGCGATCTAATGAATAACAACTGCAATAGACGAATAATGAAGGGATGCAGGACGGTCAGTCTAGCCGCGATCTAATGACAACAACTGTCAATAGACGAATAATGAAGGGATGCAGGACGGTCAGTCAAGCAGCGATCTAATGACAACAACTGTCAATAGACGAATAATGAAGGGATGCAGGACGGTCAGTCAAGCCGCGATCTAATGACACAAATGTCAATAGACGAATAATGAAGGGATCCAGGACGGTCAGTCAAGCCGCGATCTAATGACAACAACTGTCCAATAGACGAATAATGAAGGGATGCAGGACGGTCAGTCAAGCAGCGATCTAATGACAACAACTGTCAATAGACGAATAATGAAGGGATGCAGGACGGTCAGTCTAGCCGCGATCTAATGATAACAACTGCCAATAGACGAATAATGAAGGGATACAGGACGGCCAGTCAAGCAGCGATCTAATGACAACAACTGTCAATAGACGAATAATGAAGGGATGCAGGACGGTCAGTCTAGCCGCGATCTAATGACAACACTGTCAATAGACGAATAATGAAGGGATGCAGGACGGTCCAGTCAAGCAGCGATCTAATGACAACAACTGTCAATAGACGAATAATGAAGGGATGCAGGACGGTCAGTCCTAGCCCGCGATCTAATGATAACAACTGCCAATAGACGAATAATGAAGGGATACAGGACGGCCAGTCAAGCAGCGATCTAATGACAACAACTGTCAATAGACGAATAATGAAGGGATGCAGGACGGTCAGTCTAGCCGCGATCTAATGACAACAACTGTCAATAGACGAATAATGAAGGGATGCAGGACGGTCAGTCAAAGCCGCGATCTAATGACAACACTGTCAATAGACGAATAATGAAGGCATGCAGTACGGCCAGTCAAGCCGCGATCTCATGCAACAACTGCCAATAGACGAATAATGAAGGGATGCAGGACGGCCAGTCAAGCCGCGATCTAATGACAACAACTGTCAATAGACGAATAATGAAGGGATGCAGGACGGTCAGTCTAGCCGCGATCTAATGACAACAACCGTCAATAGACGAATAATGAAGGGATCCAGGACGGCCAGTCAAGCCGCGATCTAATGACAACAACTGTCAATAGACGAATAATGAAGGGATGCAGGATGGCCAGTCAAGCCGCGATCTCATGCAAACAAATGCCAATAGACGAATAATGAAGGGATGCAAGACGGCCAGTCAAGCCGCGATCTAATGACAACAACTGTCAATAGACGAATAATGAAGGGATCCAGGACGGCCAGTCAAGCCGCGATCTAATGACAACAACTGTCAATAGACGAATAATGAAGGGATCCAGGACGGTCAGTCAAGCCGCGATCTAATGACAACAACTGTCAATAGACGAATAATGAAGGCATGCAGTACGGCCAGTCAAGCCGCGATCTCATGCAAACAACTGCCAATAGACGAATAATGAAGGGATGCAGGACGGCCAGTCAAGCCGCGATCTAATGACAACAACTGTCAATAGACGAATAATGAAGGGATCCAGGACGGCCAGTCAAGCCGCGATCTAATGACAACAACTGTCAATAGACGAATAATGAAGGGATGCAGGACGGTCAGTCTAGCCGCGATCTAATGATAACAACTGCCAATAGACGAATAATGAAGGGATACAGGACGGCCAGTCAAGCAGCGATCTAATGACAACAACTGTCAATAGACGAATAATGAAGGGATGCAGGACGGTCAGTCTAGCCTCGATCTAATGACAACAACTGTCAATAGACGAATAATGAAGGGATGCAGGACGGTCAGTCAAGCAGCGATCTAATGACAACAACTGTCAATAGACGAATAATGAAGGGATGCAGGACGGTCAGTCTAGCCGCGATCTAATGATAACAACTGCCAATAGACGAATAATGAAGGGATACAGGACGGCCAGTCAAGCAGCGATCTAATGACAACAACTGTCAATAGACGAATAATGAAGGGATCCAGGACGGCCAGTCAAGCCGCGATCTAATGACAACAACTGTCAATAGACGAATAATGAAGGGATCCAGGACGGTCAGTCAAGCCGCGATCTAATGACAACAACTGTCAATAGACGAATAATGAAGGCATGCAGTACGGCCAGTCAAGCCGCGATCTCATGCAAACAACTGCCAATAGACGAATAATGAGGGATGCAGGACGGCCAGTCAAGCCGCGATCTAATGACAACAACTGTCAATAGACGAATAATGAAGGGATGCAGGACGGTCAGTCTAGCCGCGATCTAATGACAACAACTGTCAATAGACGAATAATGAAGGGATGCAGGACGGTCAGTCTAGCCGCGACCTAATGATAACAACTGCCAATAGACGAATAATGAAGGGATACAGGACGGCCAGTCAAGCAGCGATCTATGACAACAACTGTCAATAGACGAATAATGAAGGGATGCAGGACGGTCAGTCTAGCCTCGTATGACAACTCAATAGAATATGAAGGATGCAGACGTCAGCAAGCAGCGATCTAATGACAACTGTCAATAGACGAATAATGAAGGGATGCAGGACGGTCAGTCAAGCAGCGATCTAATGACAACAACTGTCATAGACGAATAATGAAGGGATGCAGGACGGTCAGTCTAAGCCGCGATCTAATGATAACAACTGCCAATAGACGAAATAATGAAGGGATACAGGACGGCCAGTCAAGCAGCGATCTAAATGACAACAACTGTCAATAGACGAATAATGAGGGATGCAGGACGGTCAGTCTAGCCGCGATCTAATGATAACAACTTCCAATAGACGAATAATGAAGGGATCCAGGACGGCCAGTCAAGCCGCGATCTAATGACAACAACTGTCAATAGACGAATAATGAAGGGATCCAGGACGGTCAGTCAAGCCGCGATCTAATGACAACAACTGTCAATAGACGAATAATGAAGGCATGCAGTACGGCCAGTCAAGCCGCGATCTCATGCAAACAACTGCCAATAGACGAATAATGAAGGGATGCAGGACGGCCAGTCAAGCCGCGATCTAATGACAACAACTGTCAATAGACGAATAATGAAGGGATGCAGGACGGTCAGTCTAGCCGCGATCTAATGACAACAACTGTCAATAGACGAATAATGAAGGGATGCAGGACGGTCAGTCTAGCCGCGATCTAATGATAACAACTGCCAATAGACGAATAATGAAGGGATACAGGACGGCCAGTCAAGCAGCGATCTAATGACAACAACTGTCAATAGACGAATAATGAAGGGATGCAGGACGGTCAGTCTAGCCTCGATCTAATGACAACAACTGTCAATAGACGAATAATGAAGGGATGCAGGACGGTCAGTCAAGCAGCGATCTAATGACAACAACTGTCAATAGACGAATAATGAAGGGATGCAGGACGGTCCAGTCTAGCCGCGATCTAATGCAAACAACTGCCAATAGACGAATAATGAAGGGATACAGGACGGCCAGTCAAGCCGCGATCTAATGACAACAACTGTCAATAGACGAATAATGAAGGGATGCAGGACGGTCAGTCTAGCCGCGATCTAATGACAACAACTGTCAATAGACGAATAATGAAGGGATGCAGGACGGTCAGTCAAGCCGCGATCTATGACAACAACTGTCAATAGACGAATAATGAAGGGATGCAGGACGGCCAGTCAAGCCGCGATCTAATGATAACAACTGCCAATAGACGAATAATGAAGGGATGCAGGACGGCCAGTCAAGCAGCGATCTAATGACAACAACTGTCAATAGACGAATAATGAAGGGATCCAGGACGGCCAGTCAAGCCGCGATCTAATGACAACAACTGTCAATAGACGAATAATGAAGGGATCAGGACGGTCAGTCAAGCCGCGATCTAATGACAACAACTGTCAATAGACGAATAATGAAGGCATGCAGTACGGCCAGTCAAGCCGCGATCTCATGCAACAACTGCCAATAGACGAATAATGAAGGGATGCAGGACGGCCAGTCAAGCGCGATCTAATGACAACAACTGTCAATAGACGAATAATGAAGGGATCCAGGACGGCCAGTCAAGCCGCGATCTAATGACAACACTGTCAATAGACGAATAATGAAGGGATGCAGGACGGTCAGTCTAGCCGCGATCTAATGATAACAACTGCCAATAGACGAATAATGAAGGGATACAGGACGGCCAGTCAAGCAGCGATCTAATGACAACAACTGTCAATAGACGAATAATGAAGGGATGCAGGACGGTCAGTCTAGCCTCGATCTAATGACAACAACTGTCAATAGACGAATAATGAAGGGATGCAGGACGGTCAGTCAAGCAGCGATCTAATGACAACAACTGTCAATAGACGAATAATGAAGGGATGCAGGACGGTCAGTCTAGCCGCGATCTAATGATAACAACTGCCAATAGACGAATAATGAAGGGATACAGGACGGCCAGTCAAGCAGCGATCTAATGACAACAACTGTCAATAGACGAATAATGAAGGGATGCAGGACGGTCAGTCTAGCCGCGATCTAATGACAACAACTGTCAATAGACGAATAATGAAGGGATCCAGGACGGCCAGTCAAGCCGCGATCTAATGACAACAACTGTCAATAGACGAATAATGAAGGGATCCAGGACGGCCAGTCAAGCCGCGATCTAATGACAACAACTGTCAATAGACGAATAATGAAGGGATGCAGGATGGCCAGTCAAGCCGCGATCTCATGCAAACAAATGCCAATAGACGAATAATGAAGGGGATCAAGACGGCCAGTCAAGCCGCGATCTAATGACAACAACTGTCAATAGACGAATAATGAAGGGATCCAGGACGGCCAGTCAAGCCGCGATCTAATGACAACAACTGTCAATAGACGAATAATGAAGGGATGCAGGATGGCCAGTCAAGCCGCGATCTCATGCAAACAAATGCTAATAGACGAATAATGAAGGGATGCAGGACGGCCAGTCAAGCCGCGATCTAATGACAACAACTGTCAATAGACGAATAATGAAGGGATGCAGGACGGCCAGTCAAGCCGCGATCTCATGCAAACAAATGCCAATAGACGAATAATGAAGGGATGCAGGACGGCCAGTCAAGCCGCGATCTAATGATAAGAACTGCCAATAGACGAATAATGAAGGGATGCAGGACGGCCAGTCAAGCCGCGATCTCATGCAAACAAATGCCAATAGACGAATAATGAAGGGATGCAGGACGGCCAGTCAAGCCGCGATCTAATGATAAGAACTGCCAATAGACGAATAATGAAGGGATGCAGGACGGCCAGTCAAGCAGCGATCTAATGACAACAACTGCCAATAGACGAATAATGAAGGGATGCAGGATGGCCAGTCAAGCCGCGATCTAATGATAACAACTGCCAATAGACGAATAATGAAGGGATGCAGGACGGCCAGTCAAGCCGCGATCTAATGATAAGAACTGCCAATAGACGAATAATGAAGGGATGCAGGACGGCCAGTCAAGCAGCGATCTAATGACAACAACTGTCAATAGACGAATAATGAAGGGATGCAGGATGGCCAGTCAAGCCGCGATCTAATGACAACATCTGTCAATAGACGAATAATGAAGGGATGCAGGACGGTCAGTCAAGCAGCGATCTAATGACAACAACTGTCAATAGACGAATAATGAAGGGATGCAGGACGGCCAGTCAAGCCGCGATCTAATGATAAGAACTGCCAATAGACGAATAATGAAGGGATGCAGGACGGCCAGTCAAGCAGCGATCTAATGACAAACAACTGTCAATAGACGAATAATGAAGGGATGCAGGATGGCCAGTCAAGCCGCGATCTAATGACAACAACTGTCAATAGACGAATAATGAGGGATCCAGGACGGCCAGTCAAGCCGCGATCTAATGACAACAACTGTCAATAGACGAATAATGAAGGGATGCAGGATGGCCAGTCAAGCCGCGATCTCATGCAAACAAATGCCAATAGACGAATAATGAAGGGATGCAAGACGGCCAGTCAAGCCGCGATCTAATGACAACAACTGTCAATAGACGAATAATGAAGGGATCCAGGACGGCCAGTCAAGCCGCGATCTAATGACAACAACTGTCAATAGACGAATAATGAAGGGATGCAGGATGGCCAGTCAAGCCGCGATCTCATGCAAACAAATGCCAATAGACGAATAATGAAGGGATGCAGGACGGCCAGTCAAGCCGCGATCTAATGACAACAACTGTCAATAGACGAATAATGAAGGGATGCAGGACGGCCAGTCAAGCCGCGATCTAATGACAACAACTGTCAATAGACGAATAATGAAGGGATGCAGGACGGCCAGTCAAGCCGCGATCTAATGATAAGAACTGCCAATAGACGAATAATGAAGGGATGCAGGACGGCCAGTCAAGCAGCGATCTAATGACAACAACTGTCAATAGACGAATAATGAAGGGATGCAGGATGGCCAGTCAAGCCGCGATCTAATGACAACAACTGTCAATAGACGAATAATGAAGGGATCCAGGACGGCCAGTCAAGCAGCGATCTAATGACAACAACTGCCAATAGACGAATAATGAAGGGATGCAGGACGGCCAGTCAAGCCGCGATCTAATGACAACAACTGCCAATAGACGAATAATGAAGGGATGCAGGACGGCCAGTCAAGCCGCGATCTAATGACAACAACTGTCAATAGACGAATAATGAAGGGATGCAGGACGGCCAGTCAAGCCGCGATCTAATGACAACAACTGTCAATAGACGAATAATGAAGGGATGCAGGACGGCCAGTCAAGCCGCGATCTAATGACAACAACTGCCAATAGACGAATAATGAAGGGATGCAGGACGGCCAGTCAAGCCGCGATCTAATGACAACAACTGCCAATAGACGAATAATGAAGGGATGCAGGACGGCCAGTCAAGCCGCGATCTAATGACAAACAACTGCCAATAGACGAATAATGAAGGGATGCAGGACGGCCAGTCAAGCCGCGATCTAATGACAACAACTGTCAATAGACGAATAATGAAGGGATGCAGGACGGCCAGTCAAGCAGCGATCTAATGACAACAACTGCCAATAGACGAATAATGAAGGGATGCAGGATGGCAGTCAAGGCCGCGATCTAATGATAACAACTGCAATAGACGAATAATGAAGGGATGCAGGACGGCCAGTCAAGCCGCGATCTAATGATAAGAACTGCCAATAGACGAATAATGAAGGGATGCAGGGACCGGCCAGTCAAGCAGCGATCTAATGACAACAACTGTCAATAGACGAATAATGAAGGATGCAGGATGGCCAGTCAAGCGCGATCTAATGACAACAACTGTCAATAGACGAATAATGAAGGGATGCAGGACGGTCAGTCAAGCAGCGATCTAATGACAACAACTGTCAATAGACGAATAATGAAGGGATGCAGGACGGTCAGTCTAGCCGCGATCTAATGATAACAACTGCCAATAGACGAATAATGAAGGGATACAGGACGGCCAGTCAAGCAGCGATCTAATGACAACAACTGCCAATAGACGAATAATGAAGGGATGCAGGACGGCCAGTCAAGCCGCGATCTAATGACAACAACTGTCAATAGACGAATAATGAAGGGATGCAGGATGGCCAGTCAAGCCGCGATCTCATGCAAACAAATGCCAATAGACGAATAATGAAGGGATGCAGGACGGCCAGTCAAGCCGCGATCTAATGACAACAACTGTCAATAGACGAATAATGAAGGGATGCAGGACGGCCAGTCAAGCCGCGATCTAATGACAACAACTGTCAATAGACGAATAATGAAGGGATGCAGGACGGCCAGTCAAGCCGCGATCTAATGATAAAAACTGCCAATAGACGAATAATGAAGGGATGCAGGACGGCCAGTCAAGCAGCGATCTAATGACAACAACTGTCAATAGACGAATAATGAAGGGATGCAGGACTGGCCAGTCAAGCCGCGATCTAATGACAACAACTGTCAATAGACGAATAATGAAGGGATGCCAGGACGGCCAGTCAAGCCGCGATCTAATGACAACAACTGTCAATAGACGAATAATGAAGGGATGCAGGATGGCCAGTCAAGCCGCGATCTCATGCAAACAAATGCCAATAGACGAATAATGAAGGGATGCAGGACGGCCAGTCAAGCCGCGATCTAATGACAACAACTGTCAATAGACGAATAATGAAGGGATGCAGGACTGGCCAGTCAAGCCGCGATCTAATGACAACAACTGTCAATAGACGAATAATGAAGGGATCAGGACGGCCAGTCAAGCCGCGATCTCATGACAACAAATGCCAATAGACGAATAATGAAGGGATGCAGGACTGGCCAGTCAAGCCGCGATCTAATGACAACAACTGTCCAATAGACGAATAATGAAGGGATGCAAGGACGGCCAGTCAAGCCGCGATCTAATGACAACAACTGTCAATAGACGAATAATGAAGGGATTCAGGACGGCCAGTCAAGCCGCGATCTAATGATAACAACTGCCAATAGACGAATAATGAAGGGATGCAGGACGGCCAGTCAAGCCGCGATCTACTGACAACAACTGTCAATAGACGAATAATGAAGGATGCAGGATGGCAGTCAAGCCGCGATCTAATGACAACAACTGTCAATAGACGAATAATGAAGGGATCCAGGACGGCAGTCAAGCCGCGATCTAATGACAACAACTGTCAATAGACAGAATAATGAAGGGATGCAGGATGGCCAGTCAAGCCGCGATCTAATGACAAACAACTGTCAATAGACGAATAATGAAGGGATGCAGGACGGTCAGTCAAGCAGCGATTCTAATGACAACAACTGTCAATAGACGAATAATGAAGGGATGCAGGACGGTCAGTCTAGCCGCGATCTAATGATTAACAACTGCCAATAGACGAATAATGAAGGGATACAGGACGGCCAGTCAAGCAGCGATCTAATGACAACAACTGTCAATAGACGAATAATGAAGGGATGCAGGACTGTCCAGTCTAGCCGCGATCTAATGACAACAACTGTCAATAGACGAATAATGAAGGGATCCAGGACGGCCAGTCAAGCCGCGATCTAATGACAACAACTGTCAATAGACGAATAATGAAGGGATCCAGGACGGCCAGTCAAGCCGCGATCTAATGACAACAACTGTCAATAGACGAATAATGAAGGGATGCAGGATGGCCAGTCAAGCCGCGATCTCATGCAAACAAATGCCAATAGACGAATAATGAAGGGATGCAAGACGGCCAGTCAAGCCGCGATCTAATGACAACAACTGTCAATAGACGAATAATGAAGGGATCCAGGACGGCCAGTCAAGCCGCGATCTAATGACAACAACTGTCAATAGACGAATAATGAAGGGATGCAGGATGGCCAGTCAAGCCGCGATCTCATGCAAACAAATGCCAATAGACGAATAATGAAGGGATGCAGGACGGCCAGTCAAGCCGCGATCTAATGACAACAACTGTCAATAGACGAATAATGAAGGGATGCAGGACGGCCAGTCCAAGCCGCGATCTCATGCAAACAAATGCCAATAGACGAATAATGAAGGGATGCAGGACGGCCAGTCAAGCCGCGATCTAATGATAAGAACTGCCAATAGACGAATAATGAAGGGATGCAGGACGGCCAGTCAAGCCGCGATCTCATGCAAACAAATGCCAATAGACGAATAATGAAGGGATGCAGGACGGCCAGTCAAGCCGCGATCTAATGATAAGAACTGCCAATAGACGAATAATGAAGGGATGCAGGACGGCCAGTCAAGCAGCGATCTAATGACAACAACTGCCAATAGACGAATAATGAAGGGATGCAGGATGGCCAGTCAAGCCGCGATCTAATGATAACAACTGCCAATAGACGAATAATGAAGGGATGCAGGACGGCCAGTCAAGCCGCGATCTAATGATAAGAACTGCCAATAGACGAATAATGAAGGGATGCAGGACGGCCAGTCAAGCAGCGATCTAATGACAACAACTGTCAATAGACGAATAATGAAGGGATGCAGGATGGCCAGTCAAGCCGCGATCTAATGACAACAACTGTCAATAGACGAATAATGAAGGGATGCAGGACGGTCAGTCAAGCAGCGATCTAATGACAACAACTGTCAATAGACGAATAATGAAGGGATGCAGGACGGCCAGTCAAGCCGCGATCTAATGATAAGAACTGCCAATAGACGAATAATGAAGGGATGCAGGACGGCCAGTCAAGCAGCGATCTAATGACAACAACTGTCAATAGACGAATAATGAAGGGATGCAGGATGGCCAGTCAAGCCGCGATCTAATGACAACAACTGTCAATAGACGAATAATGAAGGGATCCAGGACGGCCAGTCAAGCCGCGATCTAATGACAACAACTGTCAATAGACGAATAATGAAGGGATGCAGGATGGCCAGTCAAGCCGCGATCTCATGCAAACAAATGCCAATAGACGAATAATGAAGGGATGCAAGACGGCCAGTCAAGCCGCGATCTAATGACAACAACTGTCAATAGACGAATAATGAAGGGATCCAGGACGGCCAGTCAAGCCGCGATCTAATGACAACAACTGTCAATAGACGAATAATGAAGGGATGCAGGATGGCCAGTCAAGCCGCGATCTCATGCAAACAAATGCCAATAGACGAATAATGAAGGGATGCAGGACGGCCAGTCAAGCCGCGATCTAATGACAACAACTGTCAATAGACGAATAATGAAGGGATGCAGGACGGCCAGTCAAGCCGCGATCTCATGCAAACAAATGCCAATAGACGAATAATGAAGGGATGCAGGACGGCCAGTCAAGCCGCGATCTAATGATAAGAACTGCCAATAGACGAATAATGAAGGGATGCAGGACGGCCAGTCAAGCAGCGATCTAATGACAACAACTGTCAATAGACGAATAATGAAGGGATGCAGGATGGCCAGTCAAGCCGCGATCTAATGACAACAACTGTCAATAGACGAATAATGAAGGGATGCAGGACGGTCAGTCAAGCAGCGATCTAATGACAACAACTGTCAATAGACGAATAATGAAGGGATGCAGGACGGCCAGTCAAGCCGCGATCTAATGATAAGAACTGCCAATAGACGAATAATGAAGGGATGCAGGACGGCCAGTCAAGCAGCGATCTAATGACAACAACTGTCAATAGACGAATAATGAAGGGATGCAGGATGGCCAGTCAAGCCGCGATCTAATGACAACAACTGTCAATAGACGAATAATGAAGGGATCCAGGACGGCCAGTCAAGCCGCGATCTAATGACAACAACTGTCAATAGACGAATAATGAAGGGATGCAGGATGGCCAGTCAAGCCGCGATCTCATGCAAACAAATGCCAATAGACGAATAATGAAGGGATGCAAGACGGCCAGTCAAGCCGCGATCTAATGACAACAACTGTCAATAGACGAATAATGAAGGGATCCAGGACGGCCAGTCAAGCCGCGATCTAATGACAACAACTGTCAATAGACGAATAATGAAGGGATGCAGGATGGCCAGTCAAGCCGCGATCTCATGCAAACAAATGCCAATAGACGAATAATGAAGGGATGCAGGACGGCCAGTCAAGCCGCGATCTAATGACAACAACTGTCAATAGACGAATAATGAAGGGATGCAGGACGGCCAGTCAAGCCGCGATCTCATGCAAACAAATGCCAATAGACGAATAATGAAGGGATGCAGGACGGCCAGTCAAGCCGCGATCTAATGATAAGAACTGCCAATAGACGAATAATGAAGGGATGCAGGACGACCAGTCAAGCCGCGATCTCATGCAAACAAATGCCAATAGACGAATAATGAAGGGATGCAGGACGGCCAGTCAAGCCGCGATCTAATGATAAGAACTGCCAATAGACGAATAATGAAGGGATGCAGGACGGCCAGTCAAGCAGCGATCTAATGACAACAACTGCCAATAGACGAATAATGAAGGGATGCAGGATGGCCAGTCAAGCCGCGATCTAATGATAACAACTGCCAATAGACGAATAATGAAGGGATGCAGGACGGTCAGTCAAGCTGCGATCTAATGACAACAACTGTCAATAGACGAATAATGAAGGGATGCAGGACGGTCAGTCAAGCCGCGATCTAATGACAACAACTGTCAATAGACGAATAATGAAGGGATGCAGGACGGTCAGTCAAGCAGCGATCTAATGACAACAACTGTCAATAGACGAATAATGAAGGGATGCAGGACGGCCAGTCAAGCCGCGATCTAATGATAAGAACTGCCAATAGACGAATAATGAAGGGATGCAGGACGGCCAGTCAAGCAGCGATCTAATGACAACAACTGTCAATAGACGAATAATGAAGGGATGCAGGATGGCCAGTCAAGCCGCGATCTAATGACAACAACTGTCAATAGACGAATAGAGAGTGGCTGGGAGAAGGAATAAATTGACTAGCTATGGGATTGCTGAGCTAGAGAGTGGCTGGGAGAAGGAATACATTAGCTAGCTATGGGATTGCTGAGCTAGAGAGTGGCTGGGAGAAGGAATACATTGGCTAGCTATGGGATTGCTGAGCTAGAGAGCGGCTGGGAGAAGGAATACATTGGCTAGCTATGGGATTTCTGAGCTAGAGAGTGGCTGAGAGAAGGAATAAATTGATTAGCTATGGGATTGCTGAGCTAGAGAGTGGCTGGGAGAAGGAATAAATTGACTAGCTATGGGATTGCCGAGCTAGAGAGTGGCTGGGAGAAGGAATAAATTGACTAGCTATGGCTAGCTATGGGATTGCTGAGCTAGAGAGTGGCTGGAAGAAGGAATAAATTGACTAGCTATGGGATTGCTGAGCTAGAGAGTGGCTGGGAGAAGGAATACATTGGCTAGCTATGGGATTGCTGAGCTAGAGAGCGGCTGGGAGAAGGAATACATTGGCTAGCTAGGGGATTGCCGAGCTAGAGAGTGGCTGGGAGAAGGAATAAATTGATTAGCTATGGAATTGCTGAGCTAGAGAGTGGCTGGGAGAAGGAATAAATTGACTAGCTATGGGATTGCCGAGCTAGAGAGTGGCTGGGAGAAGGAATACATTAGCTAGCTATGGGATTGCTGAGCTAGAGAGTGGCTGGGAGAAGGAATACATTGGCTAGCTATGGGATTGCTGAGCTAGAGAGCGGCTGGGAGAAGGAATACATTGGCTAGCTATGGGATTTCTGAGCTAGAGAGTGGCTGGGAGAAGGAATAAATTGATTAGCTATGGGATTGCTGAGCTAGAGAGTGGCTGGGAGAAGGAATAAATTGACTAGCTATGGGATTGCCGAGCTAGAGAGTGGCTGGGAGAAGGAATAAATTGACTAGCTATGGCTAGCTATGGGATTGCTGAGCTAGAGAGTGGCTGGAAGAAGGAATAAATTGACTAGCTATGGGATTGCTGAGCTAGAGAGTGGCTGGGAGAAGGAATACATTGGCTAGCTATGGGATTGCTGAGCTAGAGAGCGGCTGGGAGAAGGAATACATTGGCTAGCTAGGGGATTGCCGAGCTAGAGAGTGGCTGGGAGAAGGAATAAATTGATTAGCTATGGAATTGCTGAGCTAGAGAGTGGCTGGGAGAAGGAATAAATTGACTAGCTATGGGATTGCCGAGCTAGAGAGTGGCTGGGAGAAGGAATACATTAGCTAGCTATGGGATTGCTGAGCTAGAGAGTGGCTGGGAGAAGGAATACATTGGCTAGCTATGGGATTGCTGAGCTAGAGAGCGGCTGGGAGAAGGAATACATTGGCTAGCTATGGGATTTCTGAGCTAGAGAGTGGCTGGGAGAAGGAATAAATTGATTAGCTATGGGATTGCTGAGCTAGAGAGTGGATGGGAGAAGGAATAAATTGACTAGCTATGGCTAGCTATGGGATTGCTGAGCTAGAGAGTGGCTGGGAAAAGGAATAAATTGACTAGCTATGGGATTGCTGAGCTAGAGAGTGGCTGGGAGAAGGAATAAAATGACTAGCTATGGGATTGCTGAGCTAGAGAGTGGCTGAGAGAAGGAATAAATTGGATAGCTATGGGATTGCTGAGCTTGAGAGTTGCTTAGAGAAGGAATAAATTGGATAGCTAGGGGGTTACTGAGCCAGAGAGTGTTTGAGAGAAGGAATAAATTGGCTAGCTATGGGATTGCTGAGCTTGAGAGTGGCTGAGAGAAGGAATAAATTGGATAGCTATGGAATTGCTGAGCTTGAGAGTGGCTGAGAGAAGGAATAAATTGGCTAGCTATGGGATTGCTGAGCTTGAGAGTGGCTGAGAGAAGGAATAAATTGGATAGCTAGGGGTTACTGAGCCAGAGAGTGGCTTAGAGAAGGAATAAATTGGATAGCTATGGGATTGCTGAGCTTGAGAGTGGCTGAGAGAAGGAATAAATTGGCTAGCTATGGGATTGCTGAGCTTGAGAGTGGCTGAGAGAAGGAATAAATTGGATAGCTAGGGGTTACTGAGCCAGAGAGTGGCTTAGAGAAGGAATAAATTGGATAGCTATGGGATTGCTGAGCTTGAGAGTGGCTGAGAGAAGGAATAAATTGGCTAGCTATGGGATTGCTGAGCTTGAGAGTGGCTTAGAGAAGGAATAAATTGGCTAGCTATGGGATTGCTGAGCTTGAGAGTGGCTGGGAGAAGGAATAAATTGGATAGCTAGGGGGTTACTGAGCCAGAGAGTGGCTTAGAGAAGGAATAAATTGATTAGCTAGGGGTTACTGAGATTAAGAGCGGCTGACAATAGGCACAATTTGATTAGCTAGGGGGTTACTGAGATTAAGAGCGGCTGACAGGAGGCATAAATTGATTAACTAGGAGGTTATTGAGATTAAGAGCGGCTGAAAAGAGGCATAAATTGATTAGCTAGGGGGTAACTGAGATTAAGAGCTGCTGAAAAGAGGCATAAATTGATTAGCTAGGGGGTTACTGAGATTAAGAGCGGCTGACAAGAGGCATAAATTGATTAGCTAGGGGGTTACTGAGATTAAGAGCGGCTGACAAGAGGCATAATTTGATTAGCTAGGGGTTACTGAGATTAAGAGCGGCTGACAAGAGGCATAATTTGATTAGCTAGGGGTTACTGAGATTAAGAGCGGCTGACAGGAGGCATAAATTAATTAACTAGGGGGTTATTGAGATAAAGAGAGGCTGAAAAGAGGCATAAATTGATTAGCTAGGGGGTTATTGAGATTAAGAGCGGCTGAAAAGAGGCATAAATTGATTAGCTAGGGGTTACTGAGATTAAGAGCGGCTGAAAAGAGGCATAAATTGATTAACTATTGGGTTACTGAGATTAAGAGCGGCTGACAAGAGGCATAATTTGATTAGCTAGGGGGTTACTGAGATTAAGAGCGGCTGACAAGAGGCATAATTTGATTAGCTAGGGATTACTGAGATTAAGAGCGGCTGACAGGAGGCATAAATTGATTAACTAGGGGGTTACTGAGATTAAGAGCGGCTGACAAGAGGCATAAATTGATTAGCTAGGGGGTTACTGAGATTAAGAGCGGCTGAAAAGAGGCATAAATTGATTAACTAGGGGGTTATTGAGATTAAGAGCGGCTGAAAAGAGGCATAAATTGATTAGCTAGGGGTTACTGAGATTAAGAGCGGCTGACAAGAGGCATAATTTGATTAGCTAGGGGTTACTGAGATTAAGAGCGGCTGAAAAGAGGCATAAATTGATTAACTAGGGGGTTATTGAGATTAAGAACGGCTGAAAAGAGGCATAAATTGATTAGCTAGGGGGTTACTGAGATTAAGAGCGGCTGAAAAGAGGCATAAATTGATTAGCTAGGGGGTTACTGAGATTAAGAGCGGCTGACAAGAGGCATAATTTGATTAGCTAGGGGTTACTGAGATTAAGAGCGGCTGACAGGAGGCATAAATTGATTAACTAGGGGGTTATTGAGATTAAGAGCGGCTGACAAGAGGCATAATTTGATTAGCTAGGGGGTTATTGAGATTAAGAGCGGCTGACAAGAGGCATAATTTGATTAGCTAAGGGGTTACTGAGATTAAGAGAAAAGAGGCATAAATTGATTTCCAACGAATTAAAAATTATTCTGAGTCACTAGCGTCCTTGGGGAGTACAGTAAAACGTTTGTCCTGGATCCAAATATTTTTTCCCGGCCAGGAGAGCTGTTGTAGAGAATTTTAAGCACATCAACGCCATCATTTTCCGCCCGAGAACAAGGCGCTGGAACCATTTTGACGCCTTTTACAGGCGTTCCACGATTGGCAAAGAATTCAGCGAGTGTGCGGCAGTCAGTCAGCTTTCTAAGGAGTTCAACCAGCTGGGATTCAATCAGTGCTGTTCTAAGAATTTTTAAGCAGAGAAGTGAGCGATCGAATAAAGAGTAGAGAATGGTGCATTTCGCCCAATTTTACGAGCTGTTTCTTCAGTAAAACATTACACTTTCACACACCACCTTCATGACCTTCAAACCTTCATAAATCGATTCAGCGACCTACCCCATTGTATATGTGTTACACCCCTAAAACTTGAATTTTTAATATTTGCAGCAATTCGACAGCAGCTGCAGCAGCTGCAGCAGCTGCAACAAGACCTTGAAACCAGCATAAATGGATTCAGCGACCTCAACTACCCCATAGTAGATGTGGTACACCCCTAAAACTCGAATTTTTAATATTTGCAGCAATTCCACAGCAGCTGCAGCAGCTGCAGCAGCTGCAACAAGACCTTGAAACCAGCATAAATGGATTCAGTGACCTTAACTACCCCATAGTATATGTGTTACACCCCTAAAACTTGAATTTTTAATATTTGCAGCAATTCGACAGCAGCTGCAGCAGCTGCAGCAGCTGCAACAAGACCTTGAAACCAGCATAAATGGATTCAGCGACCTCAACTACCCCATAGTAGATGTGTTACACCCCTAAAACTCGAATTTTTAATATTTGCAGCAATTCCACAGCAGCTGCAGCAGCTGCAGCAGCTGCAACAAGACCTTGAAACCAGCATAAATGGATTCAGCGACCTCAACTACCCCATAGTATATGTGTTACACCCCTAAAACTCGAATTTTTAATATTTGCAGCAATTCCACAGCAGCTGCAGCAGCTGCAGCAGCTGCAACAAGACCTTGAAACCAGCATAAATGGATTCAGCGACCTCAACTACCCTATAGTATATGTGTTACACCCCTAAAACTCGAAATTTTAATATTTGCAGCAATTCCACAGCAGCTGCAGCAGCTGCAACAAGACCTTGAAACCAGCATAAATGGATTCAGCGACCTCAACTACCCCATAGTATATGTGTTACACCCCTAAAACTCGAATTTTTCATATTTGCAGCAATTCCACAGCAGCTGCAGCAGCTGCAGCAGCAGCCGACAATTTTACGACCTCGGGAATATCACCATTGAATTCAGCGGCAGCACTTACCTACTGGCCGCTCTTAGTTTCCGAGAATAACAACTTTTATTTTTTTTCGAGGTCTCAGCTAACGGTATGATCACAGGGGTCATCCAAGTTTGAACGGTTTGAATTTGAATTTCCCTGCGTAGTCACCCTGAAACGATACTCAGTGATACTCAGCGAGAATTTTTGCAAATTTTCGATTTTTCTTTTTTGTCCTACTTTTTTTTTCATTTGCTCATAACTTTCTTCAAACTTAATATTTTTTCTCGCTCTTTGTTGCCAAAGATAGCTAAAATTACGCTTAATAGATCTATTACTATCGCGTTATTATTTTGTTTCCTTTTCGAGTGTTATTTCAATAATTGTTCCGATTTTTCTAGAAGGAGAGTCGTCAGAGCGCCGCTTCGGTCGCTGATGGTCGAGATCGAGTGCGTGGTGAGTAATATCTCTATATTTACTATTTACGTTGTATTTATTAGTTTTATTTACCACAATTTGAATGTCTCATATTCAGGTGCGCCGCTCGTTTGCTTCCTCGGGCCGTCTCCCTCATTGCTGCTGGGATCGCTCTTCACACTGGATTGGGTGAGTCATGTTTATTTTCATCCGTTTGCGTGTTTTATGACTTGGAAAACATCAGATTAGGTTCACTTTAGTTGTTTTACCTAGTTCCTTGAGGCATACTTTTGGGGACTTCATGCGCTTAGTTCTTGAAAATGCGATATTTGACTTGGTAGTCTTGATAGAACTGTCTTGATCAAGCGTTCTGCCATAGAATTTTGCGATTTTGACTTTGTAACTTTATTATTGATGTGCTTATTGTGTGAAGAAAGTGAATTTTGAATGTAGGACTTTTCTTATTTATGTTTTTAGTTCTTGAAGAATGTGCTATTTGACGGAGGGTCAACTTTATTCATCAGTTATATGTTATATGTATGAATGAGATATTAGATGGCGAATTCGGGTCCAGTAGAGTTTCTAAAGCGTCTCCCTAATGAACGCGGGATAGATGACTCGTGGGTAGGTCCTTCCTTATTGTTAGACAGCACTTTGCATAGAAATATCAAACTTTGTGGCATATTGAAAGTCGAGTTCGGATAGACCTTTCGTTGTCATTTGTTGGTTCATTTGTGGTTCGCGATTTCAGAATGAGTTCAAATTTATTGAGGGTTTACACGATTGAGTCTCTGCACGATTTAGTATGGAATGGGATCGTGTTATAGGAGGAAGAAGCGCGAGCAGCGATTTCGTTACTGGCAGAGAGAATATGAAGACGACATGAGCAGGGATGAGGGAGAGGTATTCCTAATAATTTATATTGTGATGGGTTTTGTGACGTATTTGCTCGTTTGACCATGTGAAATAGTAGGAAGGGGCTTTTTAACTTTTGGTTAAAGGATTGATTTGAAGGAAAAATGGAATATATTTATGCTTGATTAAGGAATGAGACAGAGAAAATTTGTATTATTTATGCTTGTTTGATTGTTTGTGACATTATGAAAAAGGGAAAGATAATATCCATACTTCTTTGGGAGTGTGTGGGGCAATGTAAATAAAAAAGAATGGGGTTCTATTTATGCTTGTTTTTTTGCGTTTTTGAGAAGATGGAGTAGAGAAATATTATATTTATGCTTGGGGGTGCGTGGAAAGCTGAAAATGTGTTATGGCATATTAATGCTTGTTAGTTGTTAAGGGACTGATGTGAAACATACCAAATTCTCATAAGTTTGCACCGTTTCGAGAAACTTCTGTATGACAAGTACTGCAGTACTGCTGACAAGTCTGATTTTTTTGAAGTACAATTAGCGAGCCGCGTTGAAAATATCGTCGCTGACGATGGGCTGATTATTTTGAAGTTAAGTAAGCTGGCAGCGTTCACCACTTGAACACTGAAACTCTCATCGCTGGTGAAACTCTGGGTCGCCTTCAAAGAAATAATTCAAAATATTTGTTATTAGCTTTAAAAAACTGCAAATTGAGATTGGAAAAACGAATATTAATAACATACTTGCGATGTTCAGCAGGTATTTTTATATTTATGGCTTCATAAAGGATTTTTTTATTTTATCTATATTATCTCTTATATCCAATAGTGTTTAATTTGCATGTCATTCGATTGTTAATGCATTCTCTTTCGCATCTCTCACTCTTCTATTTCTCTTTCATCACCATTCTGCTCCAATCTCTCACCCATCATATTGTTTTATCTCTCTGTTTCTCTTTTTCAACTTCTTTATCTATGTCTACTCCCACCCCTGCTTTTCACCAAATCTCTCCTCTCTTTTTCCTTAAGGATATCTCGCTCCCTATTCACCCACCTCTTCTCTTTCTACCCTCTCTCTCTCTATTTTATCTGTTCAATGAATTTTTTTCATCTGATGCGGTATTCTTAAGTTACTTTCGCCCTCTGCAATTAAAATTGTGTCCTTATCAATCTGCTACTTCATATCTTTGGTAAAATTTCGAATGGATATCATTTTGAATTTCGTATATTCTATCTCGAAAGGTGTGTGAATTTCGTTTGAAAATTCGCAGATCCTATATATATATGTCTAAGGGCGAAGTTAACTAAAGAATATCGCTTCAGTTTCTGTATTTATGTACGTATTTTGCATTCCGAATCTCGCGAAATTTTATTGATCAATGCTGCGCGCGTAATAATCGAGCAATTCCGCGTAATTTTGGCAGAGCTCAGAACTTTCTCTGAAGTCATTTGATTTGGGTTCAGTTGAAGTGTTGTTAAAGATACAGTTGAATTCCGGCTCTGTGTGTAGTCGTATAATGCTTTTGACGGGTATTTTTTGATCTGAGAAAAACAAGCGAGAACTCAAAATTCCCTTTGTCACCACTAAAGACAAAGGAAATTTCGGTGCACTGTAAAGAGCACCAATGTAAGCGGAAGTCGATCAACATTCAACCTATGGGGCATGTAGGGGCTGGCGTAAGAAGCATAAAAAACGGCAATAAAAATGCATATGAGAGAAATCGAACCAGAGGGTGTCGGGCTATCTCACTTTCTGGTGTGCTATCGAGGCTCGTGCCATTATACGACTAGGCTCTAACAAATTGGTGTGCATCCTGGAATCTCGAGCGTGCGAATCCTCTTCGTATTATAGATTTTCCTGACTACGGATTACAACTTTAGCACCCAGAAGTTGGTTCTTGATCGGCTTACGCTTTCATTGGTGGTTCCCTTGTTTGTGGTCCCCCTTAATCAAATGGCTTCATACTCTACGCTCTGAGCTGTGCCTATCGTTGCTCGATTATTACGCGAACGGTCTAATGTTCGCAGTAAGTGTGATGACTTATTATAGAGAACATCTCTCAGCGAAGAATGGCGCCCCCTACAACGAAGAAGACTCAGCGGAAGGCGGTTGCCGACCCGAAGAAGGATGAGACTCCTGCTCGTGCGTCTCTCTCGGACACATCGACGGCTCCGTACGGTTCGTTTATATTTTCTCTCCAATATTTCAACAGTTCTGTATCTGTTCCCTTTCCTCGTCCTCTACTGGCGATCGAAAGATGAGAAAGGGGCTCATCACCCGTGGACTGAGAGTCTGAGACAGAATATGTGAAGATTCAGCAATGCTCCACTTGGTATCGAGGTCCGCCACAGAAAACGATGTCTAACATATTGCTGATGACAATCGCAAATATTCTCACACATTTTGCTTCGTGCGAGCAGTGCCAGACCAAGATAGATGCTTGAATCAATCGCAATTGTTTCAAGCAGCTGCTCGAAATCTGTGATCCAAATTATGTGAGCATCCTTATCTGTGACGAAATTCCTCGATACCAGAGCATGGTGGAGAAGGTTGAGTGGGCAAGTGGAGAATTGGTGAATCTTCTCTTCTGTCTCAGTCTTTCAATCCACGGATGAAGGAGCTGACGGAAAGGGGAAGGGCACGGGAACGATCCTCTTTCAATATTTCATTCAATAATTGATAATCATTGCAGAGGAAGGCGAGTATCGTGTGAAAGAGTACCTGGATGTGAAAATGAAGAAGTACAAGGGCCGTCCAGAAGAACCTCATTTCCTGTGTTCGTGGGTGGAGGATCCCACGCCTTCGTGGACGCCATGCAGACATGCAAGCCCGAAGAACCCCGTGAGTTATTGGCATGGTCAAACAAATGTTATCCCTATCCTTGTTAATTGCTCGATATTTCAGGAGAACAGAGCCGGCGTTCTTCTGATGTTGAGAAAGCTCTTCAAGGCGAATCCCTCGCTCGATCTCGATCCTGCCATTATTGAGTACTTCCAGTCCAAGAACTTGGATTGGCGAATGTAAGTATGGAAAAGGGGATGGCCGTCAAATTTCAAACAAATAATTGTTTCGTTTTAGGGCACGTTCTTTCGGTCGACAGGGAATCACCGATCTCAATCAGAAGAAGCCCGTGGTGAAGAAACCAGTGGTGGAAGATAAAGACTCCGGTCAGTCGGCACTTTTATTTAATTTATTTCCTATCCGAATCACGTGATAATCAATACAATTTCCGTGCCAATCCACTCTCCCATATAGACTCTAAGAGCAAGGGTGAGCCAACCCTCTCCTGAGCACTCCCCCATTCCGTATTAGTTTCCCATCATCATTTCGCTTCGACGAGTGGTTCCTTCCAGTATGTGGTAGTCACGAGAAGGGAGATCATAACGAATGTTTTCTCAAGTCATCACAATGCTGATTGGGGAGACCCATCCTGGCAAATGCTTCTTCCATGAGGGGTTGGCCTGCTTTCTCTCCACACTGGTTCCATCCTTTTTTCGAGGGGAGGGCTGGATTTTCAGTCCAGGGAGAATGGCTTGGCACGGAAAGTTATAAATTCTTAATAACAATTCCTTTGCAGAGGAGGGTTCGGAGGAGGACGTCGCTCGTGGCCGAGCCGTGGAGCGAAAGGCTGCGGTGTGGAACGATAAGGTGAGATAGACCCCCCCCCCAGCTAATCTCTTCTTATACTTGGACCCTCCACCCGATAGTCTCTTCTTAGACTTAGCACCCCTCGGTAGTCTCTTCTTATTCTGAGCCCCCCCCCCCCCCCCCCCCGCTTGCCTCTTGTCTTCTTATACTTAACTAAATATTCTTCTCTTTCAGAAGATCAAGGCTGCCGTTGTGGACAATATGGTCAATCCGGTTGCCAAGTCGTTCAAGTCCGACGACAAGACGAAGAACCACGAGCGCATGCACAAGGGAAGTCGCTCCCCTCCTCCCCCTTGCTGGTCGATCCCCCGTCCGAAGTACGTTCCTCGACTGTTGGATCCCGATAACTCCTTCTCGGCGTGCCAAGCGGCTCGGGAGCAGGCGGCCCAGTACGCCCCGCCCAACAAATTCAACGAGTCCGACGTGCTCAATCTGAAGAATGAAGTTATTGTCGTCAAGAAGAAGAGCCAGAAGTAGGCTTCCATGTTCTCTATCATGTAGTTACTACATCTCATTTCATTCTATGTTTCACTTCAATCAATTTGTATGTGCTCGATTTGGACCAACTGAAATCAATTTGCATTCCTTTTTCCTGAAATTTGGACAACTAACTTTCGCTATTCGTACAGTCAGTCCAAATCGCGCGCCTGCTCTTTCTCTTTTCGTTCATAGTAGTTCGTAGTTCCCAATCGTTCACGAGAAACAGCTTCGGTTGGTCTCGCATCAAAGACTGTGCACAATTTGGCCCAAGCTCAAAACAATTCACTTTCTTTCGTCTGAAAAAATTCACTTTCATTTTCACATCACACTTTAGCTAATCAAAAACTTGGGTCCGATTCGTGCACACTCTCATTAGCTATTCGTTTATTCCGTAGCCCGTTCGCCCATTGTTTCCTGTCTTGTAGCGCTATTCATCAGAGTTGCTGTAGTGTCGTACGAGCAAAACGTGTGCCAGTGAGTTATTTTGCAAACTACAATCAGATTCACACCACAACACACATTCTCAGATTTCTTGTATAACTTTTGTCTCTGATTTCGCTTCCGATCGAGAAACCATTTCGGTTGGTCTGTCACAGAATCTCGTTTCATTCATTCATCTTTCATCTATTATAGAAATACAGACTTAGAAAGACAATTCTATGGGGATATGGGAATGGAATATTTTGATGAATCGTCTCACAATTGGTTCTGATGAAGGAACGTTCACGAAGTTAATCGAATCGAAGAAATCTCGAAGTAAGCTATTCTTTTCTCTCTTGTGTGGCAGAGTTTCTCTTACGGTAAAGGTCTTGCGATTTTTGGAAAAGGTATAAGAGAGCATAGGATAGTATTAATTTCAAAGTCCAAAGCTGAGCTAGAGAGTGGCTGGGAGAAGGAATAGAGAGAGAGCTAGAGAGTGGCAGGGAGAAGGAATAGAGAGAGCTAGAGAGTGGCTGGGAGAAGGAATAGAGAGAGCTAGAGAGTGGCAGGGAGAAGGAATAGAGAGAGCTAGAGAGTGGCTGGGAGAAGGAATAGAGAGAGCTAGAGAGTGGCTGGGAGAAGGAATAGAGAGAGCTAGAGAGTGGCTGGGAGAAGGAATAGAGAGAGCTAGAGAGTGGCTGGGAGAAGGAATAGAGAGAGAGCTAGAGAGTGGCTGGGAGAAGGAATAGAGAGAGCTAGAGAGTGGCTGGGAGAAGGAATAGAGAGAGCTAGAGAGTGGCTGGGAGAAGGAATAGAGAGAGAGCTAGAGAGTGGCAGGGAGAAGGAATAGAGAGAGCTAGAGAGTGGCTGGGAGAAGGAATAGAGAGAGCTAGAGAGTGGCTGGGAGAAGGAATAGAGAGAGCTAGAGAGTGGCTGGGAGAAGGAATAGAGAGAGCTAGAGAGTGGCTGGGAGAAGGAATAGAGAGAGCTAGAGAGTGGCTGGGAGAAGGAATAGAGAGAGCTAGAGAGTGGCTGGGAGAAGGAATAGAGAGAGAGCTAGAGAGTGGCTGGGAGAAGGAATAGAGAGAGCTAGAGAGTGGCTGGGAGAAGGAATAGAGAGAGCTAGAGAGTGGCTGGGAGAAGGAATAGAGAGAGCTAGAGAGTGGCTGGGAGAAGGAATAGAGAGAGCTAGAGAGTGGCTGGGAGAAGGAATAGAGAGAGAGCTAGAGAGTGGCAGGGAGAAGGAATAGAGAGAGCTAGAGAGTGGCTGGGAGAAGGAATAGAGAGAGAGCTAGAGAGTGGCAGGGAGAAGGAATAGAGAGAGCTAGAGAGTGGCTGGGAGAAGGAATAGAGAGAGCTAGAGAGTGGCAGGGAGAAGGAATAGAGAGAGCTAGAGAGTGGCTGGGAGAAGGAATAGAGAGAGCTAGAGAGTGGCTGGGAGAAGGAATAGAGAGAGCTAGAGAGTGGCTGGGAGAAGGAATAGAGAGAGCTAGAGAGTGGCTGGGAGAAGGAATAGAGAGAGCTAGAGAGTGGCTGGGAGAAGGAATAGAGAGAGAGCTAGAGAGTGGCTGGGAGAAGGAATAGAGAGAGCTAGAGAGTGGCTGGGAGAAGGAATAGAGAGAGCTAGAGAGTGGCTGGGAGAAGGAATAGAGAGAGCTAGAGAGTGGCTGGGAGAAGGAATAGAGAGAGAGCTAGAGAGTGGCTGGGAGAAGGAATAGAGAGAGCTAGAGAGTGGCTGGGAGAAGGAATAGAGAGAGAGAGAGAGAGCTATAGAGTGGCTGGGAGAAGGAATAGAGAGAGCTAGAGAGTGGCTGGGAGAAGGAATAGAGAGAGCTAGAGAGTGGCTGGGAGAAGGAATAGAGAGAGCTAGAGAGTGGCTGGGAGAAGGAATAGAGAGAGAGCTAGAGAGTGGCTGGGAGAAGGAATAGAGAGAGCTAGAGAGTGGCTGGGAGAAGGAATAGAGAGAGAGAGCTATAGAGTGGCTGGGAGAAGGAATAGAGAGAGCTAGAGAGTGGCTGGGAGAAGGAATAGAGAGAGCTAGAGAGTGGCTGGGAGAAGGAATAGAGAGAGCTAGAGAGTGGCTGGGAGAAGGAACAGAGAGAGCTATAGAGTGGCTGGGAGAAGGAATAGAGAGAGCTAGAGAGTGGCTGGGAGAAGGAATAGAGAGAGAGCTAGAGAGTGGCTGGGAGAAGGAATAGAGAGAGCTAGAGAGTGGCTGGGAGAAGGAATAGAGAGAGAGCTATAGAGTGGCTGGGAGAAGGAATAAACTGGCTAGCTAGGGGGTTACTGAGCCAGAGAGTGGCTGGGAGAAGGAATAAACTGGCTAGCTAGGGGGTTACTGAGCCAGAGAGTGGCTGGGAGAACGAATAAACTGGCTAGCTAGGGGGTTACTGAGCCAGAGAGTGGCTGGGAGAACGAATAAACTGGCTAGCTAGGGGGTTACTGAGCCAGAGAGTGGCTGAGAGAACGAATAAACTGGCTAGCTAGGGGGTCACTGAGCCAGAGAGAGTGGCTGAGAGAACGAATAAACTGGCTAGCTAGGGGGTTACTGAGCCAGAGAGTGGCTGGGAGAACGAATAAACTGGCTAGCTAGGGGGTTACTGAGCCAGAGAGTGGCTGAGAGAACGAATAAACTGGTTAGCTAGGGGGTTACTGAGCCAGAGAGTGGCTGAGAGAACGAATAAACTGGCTAGCTATGGGGTTACTGAGCCAGAGAGTGGCTGAGAGAACGAATAAACTGGCTAGCTAGGGGATTACTGAGCCAGAGAGTGGCTGAGAGAACGAATGAACTGGCTAGCTAGGGGGTTACTGAGCCAGAGAGTGGCTGGGAGAAGGAATAAACTGGCTAGCTAGGGGGTTACTGAGCCAGAGAGTGGCTGAGAGAAGGAATAAACTGGCTAGCTAGGGGGTTACTGAGCCAGAGAGAGTGGCTGAGAGAAGGAATAAATTGGCTAGCTATGGGGTTACTGAGCCAGAGAGTGGCTGAGAGAACGAATAAACTGGCTAGCTAGGGGATTACTGAGCCAGAGAGTGGCTGAGAGAACGAATGAACTGGCTAGCTAGGGGGTTACTGAGCCAGAGAGTGGCTGGGAGAAGGAATAAACTGGCTAGCTAAGGGGTTACTGAGCCAGAGAGTGGCTGAGAGAAGGAATAAACTGGCTAGCTAGGGGGTTACTGAGCCAGAGAGAGTGGCTGAGAGAAGGAATAAATTGGCTAGCTAGGGGGTTACTGAGCCAGAGAGTGGCTGAGAGAAGGAATAAATTAGCTAGCTAGGGGGTTACTGAGCCAGAGAGTGGCTGAGAGAAGGAATAAATTGGCTAGCTAGGGGGTTACTGAGCCAGAGAGAGTGGCTGAGAGAAGGAATAAATTGGCTAGCTAGGGGGTTACTGAGCCAGAGAGAGTGGCTGAGAGAACGAATAAATTGGCTAGCTAGGGGGTTACTGAGCCAGAGAGAGTGGCTGAGAGAACGAATAAACTGGCTAGCTAGGGGGTTACTGAGCCAGAGAGTGGCTGGGAGAACGAATAAACTGGCTAGCTAGGGGGTTACTGAGCCAGAGAGTGGCTGAGAGAACGAATAAACTGGCTAGCTAGGGGGTTACTGAGCCAGAGAGTGGCTGAGAGAACGAATAAACTGGCTAGCTAGGGGGTTACTGAGCCAGAGAGTGGCTGAGAGAACGAATAAACTGGCTAGCTAGGGGGTTACTGAGCCAGAGAGTGGCTGAGAGAACGAATAAACTGGCTAGCTAGGGGGTCACTGAGCCAGAGAGAGTGGCTGAGAGAACGAATAAACTGGCTAGCTAGGGGGTTACTGAGCCAGAGAGTGGCTGGGAGAACGAATAAACTGGCTAGCTAGGGGGTTACTGAGCCAGAGAGTGGCTGAGAGAACGAATAAACTGGTTAGCTAGGGGGTTACTGAGCCAGAGAGTGGCTGAGAGAACGAATAAACTGGCTAGCTATGGGGTTACTGAGCCAGAGAGTGGCTGAGAGAACGAATAAACTGGCTAGCTAGGGGATTACTGAGCCAGAGAGTGGCTGAGAGAACGAATGAACTGGCTAGCTAGGGGGTTACTGAGCCAGAGAGTGGCTGGGAGAAGGAATAAACTGGCTAGCTAGGGGGTTACTGAGCCAGAGAGTGGCTGAGAGAAGGAATAAACTGGCTAGCTAGGGGGTTACTGAGCCAGAGAGAGTGGCTGAGAGAAGGAATAAATTGGCTAGCTATGGGGTTACTGAGCCAGAGAGTGGCTGAGAGAACGAATAAACTGGCTAGCTAGGGGATTACTGAGCCAGAGAGTGGCTGAGAGAACGAATGAACTGGCTAGCTAGGGGGTTACTGAGCCAGAGAGTGGCTGGGAGAAGGAATAAACTGGCTAGCTAAGGGGTTACTGAGCCAGAGAGTGGCTGAGAGAAGGAATAAACTGGCTAGCTAGGGGGTTACTGAGCCAGAGAGAGTGGCTGAGAGAAGGAATAAATTGGCTAGCTAGGGGGTTACTGAGCCAGAGAGTGGCTGAGAGAAGGAATAAATTAGCTAGCTAGGGGGTTACTGAGCCAGAGAGTGGCTGAGAGAAGGAATAAATTGGCTAGCTAGGGGGTTACTGAGCCAGAGAGAGTGGCTGAGAGAAGGAATAAATTGGCTAGCTAGGGGGGTTACTGAGCCAGAGAGAGTGGCTGAGAGAACGAATAAATTGGCTAGCTAGGGGGTTACTGAGCCAGAGAGAGTGGCTGAGAGAACGAATAAACTGGCTAGCTAGGGGGTTACTGAGCCAGAGAGTGGCTGGGAGAACGAATAAACTGGCTAGCTAGGGGGTTACTGAGCCAGAGAGTGGCTGAGAGAACGAATAAACTGGCTAGCTAGGGGGTTACTGAGCCAGAGAGTGGCTGGGAGAACGAATAAACTGGCTAGCTAGGGGGTTACTGAGCCAGAGAGTGGCTGAGAGAACGAATAAACTGGCTAGCTAGGGGGTCACTGAGCCAGAGAGAGTGGCTGAGAGAACGAATAAACTGGCTAGCTAGGGGGTTACTGAGCCAGAGAGTGGCTGGGAGAACGAATAAACTGGCTAGCTAGGGGGTTACTGAGCCAGAGAGTGGCTGAGAGAACGAATAAACTGGTTAGCTAGGGGGTTACTGAGCCAGAGAGTGGCTGAGAGAACGAATAAACTGGCTAGCTATGGGGTTACTGAGCCAGAGAGTGGCTGAGAGAACGAATAAACTGGCTAGCTAGGGGATTACTGAGCCAGAGAGTGGCTGAGAGAACGAATGAACTGGCTAGCTAGGGGGTTACTGAGCCAGAGAGTGGCTGGGAGAAGGAATAAACTGGCTAGCTAGGGGGTTACTGAGCCAGAGAGTGGCTGAGAGAAGGAATAAACTGGCTAGCTAGGGGGTTACTGAGCCAGAGAGAGAGTGGCTGAGAGAAGGAATAAATTGGCTAGCTATGGGGTTACTGAGCCAGAGAGTGGCTGAGAGAACGAATAAACTGGCTAGCTAGGGGATTACTGAGCCAGAGAGTGGCTGAGAGAACGAATGAACTGGCTAGCTAGGGGGTTACTGAGCCAGAGAGTGGCTGGGAGAAGGAATAAACTGGCTAGCTAAGGGGTTACTGAGCCAGAGAGTGGCTGAGAGAAGGAATAAACTGGCTAGCTAGGGGGTTACTGAGCCAGAGAGAGTGGCTGAGAGAAGGAATAAATTGGCTAGCTAGGGGGTTACTGAGCCAGAGAGTGGCTGAGAGAAGGAATAAATTAGCTAGCTAGGGGGTTACTGAGCCAGAGAGTGGCTGAGAGAAGGAATAAATTGGCTAGCTAGGGGGTTACTGAGCCAGAGAGAGTGGCTGAGAGAAGGAATAAATTGGCTAGCTAGGGGGTTACTGAGCCAGAGAGAGTGGCTGAGAGAACGAATAAATTGGCTAGCTAGGGGGTTACTGAGCCAGAGAGAGTGGCTGAGAGAACGAATAAACTGGCTAGCTAGGGGGTTACTGAGCCAGAGAGTGGCTGGGAGAACGAATAAACTGGCTAGCTAGGGGGTTACTGAGCCAGAGAGTGGCTGAGAGAACGAATAAACTGGCTAGCTAGGGGGTTACTGAGCCAGAGAGTGGCTGAGAGAACGAATAAACTGGCTAGCTAGGGGCTTACTGAGCGAGAGAGTGGCTGAGAGAACGAATAAACTGGCTAGCTAGGGGGTTACTGAGCCAGAGAGAGTGGCTGAGAGAAGGAATAAATTGGCTAGCTAGGGGGTTACTGAGCCAGAGAGTGGCTGAGAGAAGGAATAAATTAGCTAGCTAGGGGGTTACTGAGCCAGAGAGTGGCTGAGAGAAGGAATAAATTGGCTAGCTAGGGGGTTACTGAGCCAGAGAGAGTGGCTGAGAGAAGGAATAAATTGGCTAGCTAGGGGGTTACTGAGCCAGAGAGAGTGGCTGAGAGAACGAATAAATTGGCTAGCTAGGGGGTTACTGAGCCAGAGAGAGTGGCTGAGAGAACGAATAAACTGGCTAGCTAGGGGGTTACTGAGCCAGAGAGTGGCTGGGAGAACGAATAAACTGGCTAGCTAGGGGGTTACTGAGCGAGAGAGTGGCTGAGAGAACGAATAAACTGGCTAGCTAGGGGGTTACTGAGCCAGAGAGTGGCTGAGAGAACGAATAAACTGGCTAGCTAGGGGCTTACTGAGCGAGAGAGTGGCTGAGAGAACGAATAAACTGGCTAGCTAGGGGGTTACTGAGCCAGAGAGAGTGGCTGAGAGAAGGAATAAATTGGCTAGCTAGGGGGTTACTGAGCCAGAGAGTGGCTGAGAGAAGGAATAAATTAGCTAGCTAGGGGGTTACTGAGCCAGAGAGTGGCTGAGAGAAGGAATAAATTGGCTAGCTAGGGGGTTACTGAGCCAGAGAGAGTGGCTGAGAGAACGAATAAATTGGCTAGCTAGGGGGTTACTGAGCCAGAGAGAGTGGCTGAGAGAACGAATAAACTGGCTAGCTAGGGGGTTACTGAGCCAGAGAGTGGCTGGGAGAACGAATAAACTGGCTAGCTAGGGGGTTACTGAGCCAGAGAGTGGCTGAGAGAACGAATAAACTGGCTAGCTAGGGGGTTACTGAGCCAGAGAGTGGCTGAGAGAACGAATAAACTGGCTAGCTAGGGGCTTACTGAGCGAGAGAGTGGCTGAGAGAACGAATAAACTGGCTAGCTAGGGGGTTACTGAGCCAGAGAGAGTGGCTGAGAGAAGGAATAAATTAGCTAGCTAGGGGGTTACTGAGCCAGAGAGTGGCTGAGAGAAGGAATAAATTGGCTAGCTAGGGGGTTACTGAGCCAGAGAGAGTGGCTGAGAGAACGAATAAATTGGCTAGCTAGGGGGTTACTGAGCCAGAGAGAGTGGCTGAGAGAACGAATAAACTGGCTAGCTAGGGGGTTACTGAGCCAGAGAGTGGCTGGGAGAACGAATAAACTGGCTAGCTAGGGGGTTACTGAGCCAGAGAGTGGCTGAGAGAACGAATAAACTGGCTAGCTAGGGGGTTACTGAGCCAGAGAGTGGCTGAGAGAACGAATAAACTGGCTAGCTAGGGGCTTACTGAGCGAGAGAGTGGCTGAGAGAACGAATAAACTGGCTAGCTAGGGGGTTACTGAGCCAGAGAGAGTGGCTGAGAGAACGAATAAACTGGCTAGCTAGGGGGTTACTGAGCCAGAGAGTGGCTGGGAGAACGAATAAACTGGCTAGCTAGGGGGTTACTGAGCCAGAGAGTGGCTGAGAGAACGAATAAACTGGCTAGCTAGGGGCTTACTGAGCGAGAGAGTGGCTGAGAGAACGAATAAACTGGCTAGCTAGGGGGTTACTGAGCCAGAGAGAGTGGCTGAGAGAAGGAATAAATTGGCTAGCTAGGGGGTTACTGAGCCAGAGAGTGGCTGAGAGAAGGAATAAATTAGCTAGCTAGGGGGTTACTGAGCCAGAGAGTGGCTGAGAGAAGGAATAAATTGGCTAGCTAGGGGGTTACTGAGCCAGAGAGAGTGGCTGAGAGAACGAATAAATTGGCTAGCTAGGGGGTTACTGAGCCAGAGAGAGTGGCTGAGAGAACGAATAAACTGGCTAGCTAGGGGGTTACTGAGCCAGAGAGTGGCTGGGAGAACGAATAAACTGGCTAGCTAGGGGGTTACTGAGCCAGAGAGTGGCTGAGAGAACGAATAAACTGGCTAGCTAGGGGGTTACTGAGCCAGAGAGTGGCTGAGAGAACGAATAAACTGGCTAGCTAGGGGCTTACTGAGCGAGAGAGTGGCTGAGAGAACGAATAAACTGGCTAGCTAGGGGGTTACTGAGCCAGAGAGAGTGGCTGAGAGAAGGAATAAATTAGCTAGCTAGGGGGTTACTGAGCCAGAGAGTGGCTGAGAGAAGGAATAAATTGGCTAGCTAGGGGGTTACTGAGCCAGAGAGAGTGGCTGAGAGAACGAATAAATTGGCTAGCTAGGGGGTTACTGAGCCAGAGAGAGTGGCTGAGAGAACGAATAAACTGGCTAGCTAGGGGGTTACTGAGCCAGAGAGTGGCTGGGAGAACGAATAAACTGGCTAGCTAGGGGGTTACTGAGCCAGAGAGTGGCTGAGAGAACGAATAAACTGGCTAGCTAGGGGGTTACTGAGCCAGAGAGTGGCTGAGAGAACGAATAAACTGGCTAGCTAGGGGCTTACTGAGCGAGAGAGTGGCTGAGAGAACGAATAAACTGGCTAGCTAGGGGGTTACTGAGCCAGAGAGAGTGGCTGAGAGAAGGAATAAATTGGCTAGCTAGGGGGTTACTGAGCCAGAGAGTGGCTGAGAGAAGGAATAAATTAGCTAGCTAGGGGGTTACTGAGCCAGAGAGTGGCTGAGAGAAGGAATAAATTGGCTAGCTAGGGGGTTACTGAGCCAGAGAGAGTGGCTGAGAGAACGAATAAATTGGCTAGCTAGGGGGTTACTGAGCCAGAGAGAGTGGCTGAGAGAACGAATAAATTGGCTAGCTAGGGGGTTACTGAGCCAGAGAGAGTGGCTGAGAGAACGAATAAACTGGCTAGCTAGGGGGTTACTGAGCCAGAGAGTGGCTGGGAGAACGAATAAACTGGCTAGCTAGGGGGTTACTGAGCGAGAGAGTGGCTGAGAGAACGAATAAACTGGCTAGCTAGGGGGTTACTGAGCCAGAGAGTGGCTGAGAGAACGAATAAACTGGCTAGCTAGGGGCTTACTGAGCGAGAGAGTGGCTGAGAGAACAAATAAACTGGCTAGCTAGGGGGTTACTGAGCCAGAGAGAGTGGCTGAGAGAAGGAATAAATTGGCTAGCTAGGGGGTTACTGAGCCAGAGAGTGGCTGAGAGAAGGAATAAATTAGCTAGCTAGGGGGTTACTGAGCCAGAGAGAAGGAGAGAGTGGCTAGAGAGTGGCTGAGAGAAGGAGAGAGTGGCTAGAGAGTGGCTGGGAGAAGGAGAGAGTGGCTAGAGAGTGGCTGAGAGAAGGAGAGAGTGGCTAGAGAGTGGCTGGGAGAAGGAGAGAGTGGCTAGAGAGTGGCTGAGAGAAGGAGAGAGTGGCTAGAGAGTGGCTGGGAGAAGGAGAGAGTGGCTAGAGAGTGGCTGGGAGATGGAGAGAGTGGCTAGAGAGTGACTGAGAGAAGGAGAGAGTGGCTAGAGAGTGGCTGAGAGAAGGAGAGAGTGGCTAGAGAGTGGCTGGGAGATGGAGAGAGTGGCTAGAGAGTGGCTGGGAGAAGGAGAGAGTGGCTAGAGAGTGGCTGGGAGAAGGATAGAGTGGCTAGAGAGTGGCTGGGAGAAGGAGAGAGTGGCTAGAGAGTGGCTGGGAGAAGGAGAGAGTGGCTCGAGAGTGGCTGAGAGAAGGAGAGAGTGGCTAGAGAGTGGCTGGGAGAAGGAGAGAGTGGCTAGAGAGTGGCTGAGAGAAGGAGAGAGTGGCTAGAGAGTGGCTGGGAGAAGGAGAGAGTGGCTAGAGAGTGGCTGGGAGATGGAGAGAGTGGCTAGAGAGTGGCTGGGAGAAGGAGAGAGTGGCTAGAGAGTGGCTGGGAGAAGGAGAGAGTGGCTAGAGAGTGGCTGGGAGAAGGAGAGAGTGGCTAGAAAGTGGCTGGGAGATGGAGAGAGTGGCTAGAGAGTGGCTGAGAGAAGGAGAGAGTGGCTAGAGAGTGGCTGGGAGAAGGAGAGAGTGGCTAGAAAGTGGCTGAGAGAAGGAGAGAGTGGCTAGAGAGTGGCTGGGAGATGGAGAGAGTGGCTAGAGAGTGGCTGGGAGAAGGAGAGAGTGGCTAGAGAGTGGCTGGGAGAAGGAGAGAGTGGCTAGAGAGTGGCTGGGAGAAGGAGAGAGTGGCTAGAGAGTGGCTGAGAGAAGGAGAGAGTGGCTAGAGAGTGGCTGGGAGAAGGAGAGAGCGGCTAGAGAGTGGCTGGGAGAAGGAGAGAGTGGCTAGAGAGTGGCTGGGAGAAGGAGAGAGTGGCTAGAAAGTGGCTGGGAGATGGAGAGAGTGGCTAGAGAGTGGCTGAGAGAAGGAGAGAGTGGCTAGAGAGTGGCTGGGAGAAGGAGAGAGTGGCTAGAAAGTGGCTGAGAGAAGGAGAGAGTGGCTAGAGAGTGGCTGGGAGATGGAGAGAGTGGCTAGAGAGTGGCTGGGAGAAGGAGAGAGTGGCTAGAGAGTGGCTGGGAGAAGGAGAGAGTGGCTAGAGAGTGGCTGGGAGAAGGAGAGAGTGGCTAGAGAGTGGCTGGGAGAAGGAGAGAGTGGCTAGAGAGTGGCTGGGAGAAGGAGAGAGTGGCTAGAGAGTGGCTGGGAGAAGGAGAGAGTGGCTAGAGAGTGGCTGGGAGATGGAGAGAGTGGCTAGAGAGTGGCTGGGAGAAGGAGAGAGTGGCTAGAGAGTGGCTGAGAGAAGGAGAGAGTGGCTAGAGAGTGGCTGAGAGATGGAGAGAGTGGCTAGAGAGTGGCTGGGAGATGGAGAGAGTGGCTAGAGAGTGGCTGGGAGAAGGAGAGAGTGGCTAGAGAGTGGCTGGGAGATGGAGAGAGTGGCTAGAGAGTGGCTGGGAGAAGGAGAGAGTGGCTAGAGAGTGGCTGGGAGAAGGAGAGAGTGGCTAGAGAGTGGCTGGGAGATGGATAGAGTGGCTAGAGAGTGGCTGGGAGAAGGAGAGAGTGGCTAGAGAGTGGCTGGGAGAAGGAGAGAGTGGCTAGAGAGTGGCTGGGAGAAGGAGAGAGTGGCTAGAGAGTGGCTGGGAGAAGGAGAGAGTGGCTAGAGTGGCTAGAGAGTGGCTGGGAGAAGGAGAGAGTGGCTAGAGAGTGGCTGGGAGAAGGAGAGAGTGGCTAGAGAGTGGCTGGGAGAAGGAGAGAGTGGCTAGAGAGTGGCTGGGAGATGGAGAGAGTGGCTAGAGAGTGGCTGAGAGAAGGAGAGAGTGGCTAGAGAGTGGCTGAGAGAAGGAGAGAGTGGCTAGAGAGTGGCTGGGAGAAGGAGAGAGTGGCTAGAGAGTGGTTGGGAGAAGGAGAGAGTGGCTAGAGAGTGGCTGGGAGATGGAGAGAGTGGCTAGAGAGTGGCTGGGAGAAGGAGAGAGTGGCTAGAGAGTGGCTGGGAGAAGGAGAGAGTGGCTCGAGAGTGGCTGAGAGAAGGAGAGAGTGGCTAGAGAGTGGCTGGGAGAAGGAGAGAGTGGCTAGAGAGTGGCTGAGAGAAGGAGAGAGTGGCTAGAGAGTGGCTGGGAGAAGGAGAGAGTGGCTAGAGAGTGGCTGAGAGAAGGAGAGAGTGGCTAGAGAGTGGCTGGGAGAAGGAGAGAGTGGCTAGAGAGTGGCTGGGAGATGGAGAGAGTGGCTAGAGAGTGGCTGGGAGAAGGAGAGAGTGGCTAGAGAGTGGTTGGGAGAAGGAGAGAGTGGCTAGAGAGTGGCTGGGAGAAGGAGAGAGTGGCTAGAGAGTGGCTGAGAGAAGGAGAGAGTGGCCTAGAGAGTGGCTGAGAGAAAGGAGAGAGTGGCTAGAGAGTGGCTGGGAGAAGGAGAGAGTGGCTAGAGAGTGGCTGGGAGATGGAGAGAGTGGCTAGAGAGTGGCTGAGAGAAGGAGAGAGTGGCTAGAGAGTGGCTGGGAGATGGAGAGAGTGGCTAGAGAGTGGCTGAGAGAAGGAGAGAGTGGCTAGAGAGTGGCTGGGAGAAGGAGAGAGTGGCTAGAGAGTGGCTGGGAGAAGGAGAGAGTGGCTAGAGAGTGGCTGGGAGAAGGAGAGAGTGGCTCGAGAGTGGCTGAGAGAAGGAGAGAGTGGCTAGAGAGTGGCTGGGAGAAGGAGAGAGTGGCTAGAGAGTGGCTGAGAGAAGGAGAGAGTGGCTTAGAGAGTGGCTGGGAGAAGGAGAGAGTGGCTAGAGAGTGGCTGGGAGATGGAGAGAGTGGCTAGAGAGTGGCTGGGAGAAGGAGAGAGTGGCTAGAGAGTGCTGGGAGAAGGAGAGAGTGGCTAGAGAGTGGCTGGGAGATGGAGAGAGTGGCTAGAGAGTGGCTGGGAGAAGGAGAGAGTGGCTAGAGAGTGGCTGGGAGAAGGAGAGAGTGGCTAGAGAGTGGCTGGGAGATGGAGAGAGTGGCTAGAGAGTGGCTGGGAGAAGGAGAGAGTGGCTAGAGAGTGGCTGAGAGATGGAGAGAGTGGCTAGAGAGTGGCTGGGAGAAGGAGAGAGTGGCTAGAGAGTGGTTGGGAGAAGGAGAGAGTGGCTAGAGAGTGGCTGGGAGAAGGAGAGAGTGGCTAGAGAGTGGCTGAGAGAAGGAGAGAGTGGCTATAGAGTGGCTGGGAGAAGGAGAGAGTGGCTAGAGAGTGGCTGGGAGATGGAGAGAGTGGCTAGAGAGTGGCTGAGAGAAGGAGAGAGTGGCTAGAGAGTGGCTGAGAGAAGGAGAGAGTGGCTAGAGAGTGGCTGGGAGATGGAGAGAGTGGCTAGAGAGTGGCTGGGAGAAGGAGAGAGTGGCTAGAGAGTGGCTGGGAGAAGGAGAGAGTGGCTAGAGAGTGGCTGGGAGAAGGAGAGAGTGGCTAGAGAGTGGCTGGGAGAAGGAGAGAGTGGCTCGAGAGTGGCTGAGAGAAGGAGAGAGTGGCTAGAGAGTGGCTGGGAGAAGGAGAGAGTGGCTAGAGAGTGGCTGGGAGATGGATAGAGTGGCTAGAGAGTGGCTGGGAGAAGGAGAGAATGGCTAGAGAGTGGCTGGGAGAAAGGAGAGAGTGGCTAGAGAGTGGCTGGGAGAAGGAGAGAGTGGCTAGAGAGTGGCTGGAGAAGGAGAGAGTGGCTAGAGTGGCTAGAGAGTGGCTGGGAGAAGGAGAGAGTGGCTAGAGAGTGGCTGGGAGAAGGAGAGAGTGGCTAGAGATTGGCTGGGAGAAGGAGAGAGTGGCCTAGAGAGTGGCTGGGAGAAGGAGAGAGTGGCTGAGAGAAGGAGCAGAGAGTGGCTAGAGGAGTGGCTGGGAGAAGAGAAGAGTGGCTAGAGAGTGGCTGGGAGAAGGAGAGAGTGGCTAGAGAGTGGTTGGGAGAAGGAGAGAGTGGCTAGAGAGTGGCTGGGAAGAAGGAGAGAGTGGCTAGAGAGTGGCTGGGAGAAGGAGAGAGTGGCTAGAGAGTGGCTGAGAGAAGGAGAGAGTGGCTAGAGAGTGGCTGGGAGAAGGAGAGAGTGGCTAGAGAGTGGCTGGGAGAAGGAGAGAGTGGCTAGAAGAGTGGTTGGGAGAAGGAGAGAGTGGCTGAGAGTGCGGAAGAAGGAGAGAGTGGCTAGAGAGTGGCTGGGAGAAGGAGAGAGTGGCTAGAGGTGGCTGGGAGAGAGGAGAGAGTGGCTAGAGAGGGTGGCTGGGAGATTGCGATAGTGCTAGAGAGTGGCTTTGAGAAGGAAGAGTGGCTAGATAGTGGCTGGGAGAAGGAGAGAGGTGGCTAGAGTTGTGGCTGAGAGATGGAGAGAGTGGCTAGAGAGTGGCTGGGAGATGGAGAGAGTGGCTAGAGAGTGGTTGGGAGAAGGAGAGAGTGGCTAGAGAGTGGCTGGGAGATGGAGAGAGTGGCTAGAGAGTGGCTGGGAGAAGGAGAGAGTGGCTAGAATGGCTGAGAGAAGGAGAGAGTGGCTAGAGAGTGGTGGGAGAAGGAGAGAGTGGCTAGAGAGTGGTTGGGAGAAGGAGAGAGTGGCTAGAGAGTGGCTGGAGATAGGAGAGAGTGGCTAGAGAGTGGCTGAGAGAAGGAGAGAGTGGGCTAGAGAGTGGCTGGGAGAAGGAGAGAGTGGCTAGAGAGTGGCTGAGGAGAAGGAGAGAGTGGCTAGAGAGTGTTGGGAGAAGGAGAGAGTGCTAGAGAGTGGCTGGGAGATGGAGAGAGTGGCTAGAGAGTGGCTGGGAGAAGGAGAGAGTGGCTAGAGAGTGCTGGAGAAGGAGAGAGTGGCTAGAGTGGTTGGAGAAGGAGAGAGTGGCTAGAGAGTGGCTGAGAGAAGGAGAGAGTGGCTAGAGAGGTGGCTGGGAGAAGGAGAGAGTGCTAGAGAGTGGCTGGGAGAAGGAGAGAGTGGCTAGAGAGTGGCTGGGAGAAGGAGAGAGTGGCTAGAGAGTGGCTGGGAGAAGGAGAGAGTGGCTAGAGAGTGGCTGGGAGAAGGAGAGAGTGGCTAGAGAGTGGCTGGGAGAAGGAGAGAGTGGCTAGAGAGTGGCTGGGAGAAGGAGAGAGTGGCTAGAGAGTGGCTGGGAGAAGGAGAGAGTGGCTAGAGAGTGGCTGGGAGAGGAGAGAGTGGCTAGAGAGTGGCTGAGAGAAGGAGAGAGTGGCTAGAGAGTGGCTGGGAGAAGGAGAGAGTGGCTAGAGAGTGGCTGGGAGAAGGAGAGAGTGGCTAGAGAGTGGCTGGGAGAGAAGGAGAGAGTGGCTAGAGAGTGGCTGGGAGATGGAGAGAGTGGCTAGAGAGTGGCTGGGAGAAGGAGAGAGTGGCTAGAGAGTGGCTGGGAGAAGGAGAGAGTGGCTAGAGAGTGGCTGAGAGAAGGAGAGAGTGGCTAGAGAGTGGCTGGGAGAAGGAGAGAGTGGCTAGAGAGTGGCTGGGAGAAGGAGAGAGTGGCTAGAGAGTGGCTGGGAGAAGGAGAGAGTGGCTAGAGAGTGGCTGGGAGAAGGAGAGAGTGGCTAGAGAGTGGCTGGGAGAAGGAGAGAGTGGCTAGAGAGTGGCTGGGAGAAGGAGAGAGTGGCTAGAGAGTGGCTGGGAGAAGGAGAGAGTGGCTAGAGAGTGGCTGGGAGAAGGAGAGAGTGGCTAGAGAGTGGCTGGGAGAAGGAGTGGGGAGAGAAGAGAAAGGGAGAGTGGCTAGAGAGTGGCTGGGAGAAGGAGAGAGTGGCTAGAGAGTGGCTGGGAGAAGGAGAGAGTGGCTAGAGAGTGGCTGGGAGAAGGAGAGAGTGGCTAGAGAGTGGCTGGGAGAAGGAGAGAGTGGCTAGAGAGTGGCTGGGAGAAGGAGAGAGTGGCTAGAGAGTGGCTGGGAGAAGGAGAGAGTGGCTAGAGAGTGGCTGGGAGAAGGAGAGAGTGGCTAGAGAGTGGCTGGAGAGAAGGAGAGAGTGGCTAGAGAGTGGCTGGGAGAAGGAGAGAGTGGCTAGAGAGTGGCTGGGAGAAGGAGAGAGTGGCTAGAGTGGCTGGGAGAAGGAGAGAGTGGCTAGAGAGTGGCTGGGAGAAGGAGAGAGTGGCTAGAGAGTGGCTGGGAGAAGGAGAGAGTGGCTAGAGAGTGGCTGGGAGAAGGAGAGAGTGGCTAGAGAGTGGCTGGGAGAAGGAGAGAGTGGCTAGAGAGTGGCTGGGAGAAGGAGAGAGTGGCTAGAGAGTGGCTGGGAGAAGGAGAGAGTGGCTAGAGAGTGGCTGAGAGAAGGAGAGAGTGGCTAGAGAGTGGCTGGGAGAAGGAGAGAGTGGCTAGAGAGTGGCTGGGAGAAGGAGAGAGTGGCTAGAGAGTGGCTGGGAGAAGGAGAGAGTGGCTAGAGAGTGGCTGGGAGAAGGAGAGAGTGGCTAGAGAGTGGCTGGGAGAAGGAGAGAGTGGCTAGAGAGTGGCTGGGGAGAAGGAGAGAGTGGCTAGAGAGTGGCTGGGAGAAGGAGAGAGTGGCTAGAGAGTGGCTGGGAGAAGGAGAGAGTGGCTAGAGAGTGGCTGGGAGAAGGAGAGAGTGGCTAGAGAGTGGCTGGGAGAAGGAGAGAGTGGCTAGAGAGTGGCTGGGAGAAGGAGAGAGTGGCTAGAGAGTGGCTGGGAGAAGGAGAGAGTGGCTAGAGAGTGGCTGGGAGAAGGAGAGAGTGGCTAGAGAGTGGCTGGGAGAAGGAGAGAGTGGCTAGAGAGTGGCTGAGAGAAGGAGAGAGTGGCTAGAGAGTGGCTGGGAGAAGGAGAGAGTGGCTAGAGAGAGTGGCTGGGAGAAGGAGAGAGTGGCTAGAGAGTGGCTGGGAGAAGGAGAGAGTGGCTAGAGAGTGGCTGGGAGAAGGAGAGAGTGGCTAGAGAGTGGCTGGGAGAAGGAGAGAGTGGCTAGAGAGTGGCTGGGAGAAGGAGAGAGTGGCTAGAGAGTGGCTGGGAGAAGGAGAGAGTGGCTAGAGAGTGGCTGAGAGAAGGAGAGAGTGGCTAGAGAGTGGCTGGGAGAAGGAGAGAGTGGCTAGAGAGTGGCTGGGAGAAGGAGAGAGTGGCTAGAGAGTGGCTGGGAGAAGGAGAGAGTGGCTAGAGAGTGGCTGGGAGAAGGAGAGAGTGGCTAGAGAGTGGCTGGGAGAAGGAGAGAGTGGCTAGAGAGTGGCTGGGAGAAGGAGAGAGTGGCTAGAGAGTGGCTGGGAGAAGGAGAGAGTGGCTAGAGAGTGGCTGGGAGAAGGAGAGAGTGGCTAGAGAGTGGCTGGGAGAAGGAGAGAGTGGCTAGAGAGTGGCTGGGAGAAGGAGAGAGTGGCTAGAGAGTGGCTGGGAGAAGGAGAGAGTGGCTAGAGAGTGGCTGGGAGAAGGAGAGAGTGGCTAGAGAGTGGCTGGGAGAAGGAGAGAGTGGCTAGAGAGTGGCTGGGAGAAGGAGAGAGTGGCTAGAGAGTGGCTGGGAGAAGGAGAGAGTGGCTAGAGAGTGGCTGGGAGAAGGAGAGAGTGGCTAGAGAGTGGCTGGGAGAAGGAGAGAGTGGCTAGAGAGTGGCTGGGAGAAGGAGAGAGTGGCTAGAGAGTGGCTGGGAGAAGGAGAGAGTGGCTAGAGAGTGGCTGGGAGAAGGAGAGAGTGGCTAGAGAGTGGCTGGGAGAAGGAGAGAGTGGCTAGAGAGTGGCTGGGAGAAGGAGAGAGTGGCTAGAGAGTGGCTGGGAGAAGGAGAGAGTGGCTAGAGAGTGGCTGGGAGAAGGAGAGAGTGGCTAGAGAGTGGCTGGGAGAAGGAGAGAGTGGCTAGAGAGTGGCTGGGAGAAGGAGAGAGTGGCTAGAGAGTGGCTGGGAGAGGAGAGAGTGGCTAGAGAGTGGCTGGGAGAAGGAGAGAGTGGCTAGAGAGTGGCTGGGAGAAGGAGAGAGTGGCTAGAGAGTGGCTGGGAGAAGGAGAGAGTGGCTAGAGAGTGGCTGGGAGAAGGAGAGAGTGGCTAGAGAGTGGCTGGGAGAAGGAGAGAGTGGCTAGAGAGTGGCTGGGAGAAGGAGAGAGTGGCTAGAGAGTGGCTGGGAGAAGGAGAGAGTGGCTAGAGAGTGGCTGGGAGAAGGAGAGAGTGGCTAGAGAGTGGCTGGGAGAAGGAGAGAGTGGCTAGAGAGTGGCTGGGAGAAGGAGAGAGTGGCTAGAGAGTGGCTGGGAGAAGGAGAGAGTGGCTAGAGAGTGGCTGGGAGAAGGAGAGAGTGGCTAGAGAGTGGCTGGGAGAAGGAGAGAGTGGCTAGAGAGTGGCTGGGAGAAGGAGAGAGTGGCTAGAGAGTGGCTGGGAGAAGGAGAGAGTGGCTAGAGAGTGGCTGGGAGAAGGAGAGAGTGGCTAGAGAGTGGCTGGGAGAAGGAGAGAGTGGCTAGAGAGTGGCTGGGAGAAGGAGAGAGTGGCTAGAGAGTGGCTGGGAGAAGGAGAGAGTGGCTAGAGAGTGGCTGGAGAAGGAGAGAGTGGCTAGAGAGTGGCTGGGAGAAGGAGAGAGTGGCTAGAGAGTGGCTGGGAGAAGGAGAGAGTGGCTAGAGAGTGGCTGGGAGAAGGAGAGAGTGGCTAGAGAGTGGCTGGGAGAAGGAGAGAGTGGCTAGAGAGTGGCTGGGAGAAGGAGAGAGTGGCTAGAGAGTGGCTGGGAGAAGGAGAGAGTGGCTAGAGAGTGGCTGGGAGAAGGAGAGAGTGGCTAGAGAGTGGCTGGGAGAAGGAGAGAGTGGCTAGAGAGTGGCTGAGAAGGAGAGAGTGGCTAGAGAGTGGCTGGGAGAAGGAGAGAGTGGCTAGAGAGTGGCTGGGAGAAGGAGAGAGTGGCTAGAGAGTGGCTGGGGAGAAGGAGAGAGTGGCTAGAGAGTGGCTGGGAGAAGGAGAGAGTGGCTAGAGAGTGGCTAGAGGTGGGGCGGGAGAAGGAGAGAGTGGCTAGAGAGTGGCTGGGAGAAGGAGAGAGTGGCTAGAGAGTGGCTGGGAGAAGGAGAGAGTGGCTAGAGAGTGGCTGGGAGAAGGAGAGAGTGGCTAGAGAGTGGCTGGGAGAAGGAGAGAGTGGCTAGAGAGTGGCTGGGAGAAGGAGAGAGTGGCTAGAGAGTGTGGGGAGAAGGAGAGAGTGGCTAGAGAGTGGCTGGGAGAAGGAGAGAGTGGCTAGAGAGTGGCTGGGAGAAGGAGAGAGTGGCTAGAGAGTGGCTGGGAGAAGGAGAGAGTGGCTAGAGAGTGGCTGGGAGAAGGAGAGAGTGGCTAGGAGAAGGCTGAGAGTGGCTAGAGTGGCTAGAGAGTGGCTGGGAGAAGGAGAGAGTGGCTAGAGAGTGGCTGGGAGAAGGAGAGAGTGGCTAGAGAGTGGCTGGGAGAAGGAGAGAGTGGCTAGAGAGTGGCTGGGAGAAGGAGAGAGTGGCTAGAGAGTGGCTGGGAGAAGGAGAGAGTGGCTAGAGAGTGGCTGGGAGAAGGAGAGAGTGGCTAGAGAGTGGCTGGGAGAAGGAGAGAGTGGCTAGAGAGTGGCTGGGAGAAGGAGAGAGTGGCTAGAGAGTGGCTGGGAGAAGGAGAGAGTGGCTAGAGAGTGGCTGGGAGAAGGAGAGAGTGGCTAGAGAGTGGCTGGGAGAAGGAGAGAGTGGCTAGAGAGTGGCTGGGAGAAGGAGAGAGTGGCTAGAGAGTGGCTGGGAGAAGGAGAGAGTGGCTAGAGAGTGGCTGGGAGAAGGAGAGAGTGGCTAGAGAGTGGCTGGGAGAAGGAGAGAGTGGCTAGAGAGTGGCTGGGAGAAGGAGAGAGTGGCTAGAGAGTGGCTGGGAGAAGGAGAGAGTGGCTAGAGAGTGGCTGGGAGAAGGAGAGAGTGGCTAGAGAGTGGCTGGAGAAGGAGAGAGTGGCTAGAGAGTGGCTGGGAGAAGGAGAGAGTGGCTAGAGAGTGGCTGGGAGAAGGAGAGAGTGGCTAGAGAGTGGCTGGGAGAAGGAGAGAGTGGCTAGAGAGTGGCTGGGAGAAGGAGAGAGTGGCTAGAGAGTGGCTGGGAGAAGGAGAGAGTGGCTAGAGAGTGGCTGGGAGAAGGAGAGAGTGGCTAGAGAGTGGCTGGGAGAAGGAGAGAGTGGCTAGAGAGTGGCTGGGAGAAGGAGAGAGTGGCTAGAGAGTGGCTGGGAGAAGGAGAGAGTGGCTAGAGAGTGGCTGGGAGAAGGAGAGAGTGGCTAGAGAGTGGGCTGGGAGAAGGAGAGAGTGGCTAGAGAGTGGCTGGGAGAAGGAGAGAGTGGCTAGAGAGTGGCTGGAGAAGGAGAGAGTGGCTAGAGAGTGGCTGGGAGAAGGAGAGAGTGGCTAGAGAGTGGCTGGGAGAAGGAGAGAGTGGCTAGAGAGTGGCTGGGAGAAGGAGAGAGTGGCTAGAGAGTGGCTGGGAGAAGAGAGTGGCTAGAGAGTGGCTGGGAGAAGGAGAGAGTGGCTAGAGAGTGGCTGGGAGAAGGAGAGAGTGGCTAGAGAGTGGCTGGGAGAAGGAGAGAGTGGCTAGAGAGTGGCTAGAGAGTGGCTGGGAGAAGGAGAGAGTGGCTAGAGAGTGGCTGGGAGAAGGAGAGAGTGGCTAGAGAGTGTTGGGAGAAGGAGAGAGTGGCTAGAGAGTGGCTGGGAGAAGGAGAGAGTGGCTAGAGAGTGGCTGGGAGAAGGAGAGAGTGGCTAGAGAGTGGCTGGGAGAAGGAGAGAGTGGCTAGAGAGTGGCTGGGAGAAGGAGAGAGTGGCTAGAGAGTGGCTGGGAGAAGGGAGAGTGGCTAGAGAGTGGCTGGGAGAAGGAGAGAGTGGCTAGAGAGTGGCTGGGAGAAGGAGAGAGTGGCTAGAGAGTGGCTGGGAGAAGGAGAGAGTGGCTAGAGAGTGGCTGGGAGATGGAGAGAGTGGCTAGAGAGTGGCTGGGAGAAGGAGAGAGTGGCTAGAGAGTGGCTGGGAGAAGGAGAGAGTGGCTAGAGAGTGGCTGGGAGAAGGAGAGAGTGGCTAGAGAGTGGCTGGGAGAAGGAGAGAGTGGCTAGAGAGTGGCTGGGAGAAGGAGAGAGTGGCTAGAGAGTGGCTGGGAGAAGGAGAGAGTGGCTAGAGAGTGGCTGGGAGAAGGAGAGAGTGGCTAGAGAGTGGCTGGGAGAAGGAGAGAGTGGCTAGAGTGCTAGAGAGTGGCTGGAGAAGGAGAGAGTGGCTAGAGAGTGGCTGGGAGAAGGAGAGAGTGGCTAGAGAGTGGCTGGGAGAAGGAGAGAGTGGCTAGAGAGTGGCTGGGAGAAGGAGAGAGTGGCTAGAGAGTGGCTGGGAGAAGGAGAGAGTGGCTAGAGAGTGGCTGGGAGAAGGAGAGAGTGGCTAGAGAGTGGCTGGGAGAAGGAGAGAGTGGCTAGAGAGTGGCTGGGAGAAGGAGAGAGTGGCTAGAGAGTGGCTGGGAGAAGGAGAGAGTGGCTAGAGAGTGGCTGGGAGAAGGAGAGAGTGGCTAGAGAGTGGCTGGGAGAAGGAGAGAGTGGCTAGAGAGTGGAGAGAGTGGAGAGAGTGGCTAGAGAGTGGCTGGGAGAAGGAGAGAGTGGCTAGAGAGTGGCTGGGAGAAGGAGAGAGTGGCTAGAGAGTGGCTGGGAGAAGGAGAGAGTGGCTAGAGAGTGGCTGGGAGAAGAAGAGAGAGTGGCTAGAGAGTGGCTGGGAGAAGGAGAGAGTGGCTAGAGAGTGGCTGGGAGAAGGAGAGAGTGGCTAGAGAGTGGCTGGGAGAAGGAGAGAGTGGCTAGAGAGTGGCTGGGAGAAGGAGAGAGTGGCTAGAGAGTGGCTGGGAGAAGGAGAGAGTGGCTAGAGAGTGGCTGGGAGAAGGAGAGAGTGGCTAGAGAGTGGCTGGGAGAAGGAGAGAGTGGCTAGAGAGTGGCTGGGAGAAGGAGAGAGTGGCTAGAGAGTGGCTGGGAGAAGGAGAGAGTGGCTAGAGAGTGGCTGGGAGAAGGAGAGAGTGGCTAGAGAGTGGCTGGGAGAAGGAGAGAGTGGCTAGAGAGTGGCTGGGAGAAGGAGAGAGTGGCTAGAGAGTGGCTGGGAGAAGGAGAGAGTGGCTAGAGAGTGGCTGGGAGAAGGAGAGAGTGGCTAGAGAGTGGCTGGGAGAAGGAGAGAGTGGCTAGAGAGTGGCTGGGAGAAGGAGAGAGTGGCTAGAGAGTGGCTGGGAGAAGGAGAGAGTGGCTAGAGAGTGGCTGGGAGAAGGAGAGAGTGGCTAGAGAGTGGCTGGAGAAGGAGAGAGTGGCTAGAGAGTGGCTGGGAGAAGGAGAGAGTGGCTAGAGAGTGGCTGGGAGAAGGAGAGAGTGGCTAGAGAGTGGCTGGGAGAAGGAGAGAGTGGCTAGAGAGTGGCTGGGAGAAGGAGAGAGTGGCTAGAGAGTGGCTGGGAGAAGGAGAGAGTGGCTAGAGAGTGGCTGGGAGAGGAGAGAGTGGCTAGAGAGTGGCTAGAGAGTGGCTGGGAGAAGGAGAGAGTGGCTAGAGAGTGGCTGGGAGAAGGAGAGAGTGGCTAGAGAGTGGCTGGGAGAAGGAGAGAGTGGCTAGAGAGTGGCTGGGAGAAGGAGAGAGTGGCTAGAGAGTGGCTGGGAGAAGGAGAGAGTGGCTAGAGAGTGGCTGGGAGAAGGAGAGAGTGGCTAGAGAGTGGCTGGGAGAAGGAGAGAGTGGCTAGAGAGTGGCTGGGAGAAGGAGAGAGTGGCTAGAGAGTGGCTGGGAGAAGGAGAGAGTGGCTAGAGAGTGGCTGGGAGAAGGAGAGTGGCTAGAGAGTGGCTGGGAGAAGGAGAGAGTGGCTAGAGAGTGGCTGGAGAAGGAGAGAGTGGCTAGAGAGTGGCTGGGAGAAGGAGAGAGTGGCTAGAGAGTGGCTGGGAGAGGAGAGAGTGGCTAGAGAGTGGCTGGGAGAAGGAGAGAGTGGCTAGAGAGTGGCTGGGAGAGAGGAGAGAGTGGCTAGAGAGTGGCTGGGAGAAGGAGAGAGTGGCTAGAGAGTGGCTGGGAGAAGGAGAGAGTGGCTAGAGAGTGGCTGGGAGAAGGAGAGAGTGGCTAGAGAGTGGCTGGGAGAAGGAGAGAGTGGCTAGAGAGTGGCTGGGAGAAGGAGAGAGTGGCTAGAGAGTGGCTGGGAGAAGGAGAGAGTGGCTAGAGAGTGGCTGGGAGAAGGAGAGAGTGGCTAGAGAGTGGCTGGGAGAAGGAGAGAGTGGCTAGAGAGTGGCTGGGAGAAGGAGAGAGTGGCTAGAGAGTGGCTGGGAGAAGGAGAGAGTGGCTAGAGAGTGGCTGGGAGAAGGAGAGAGTGGCTAGAGAGTGGCTAGAGAGTGGCTGGGAGAAGGAGAGAGTGGCTAGAGAGTGGCTGGGAGAAGGAGAGAGTGGCTAGAGAGTGGCTGGGAGAAGGAGAGAGTGGCTAGAGAGTGGCTGGGAGAGAGGAGAGAGTGGCTAGAGAGTGGCTGGGAGAAGGAGAGAGTGGCTAGAGAGTGGCTGGGAGAAGGAGAGAGTGGCTAGAGAGTGGCTGGGAGAAGGAGAGAGTGGCTAGAGAGTGGCTGGGAGGAGAAAGGAGAGAGTGGCTAGAGAGTGGCTGGGAGAAGGAGAGAGTGGCTAGAGAGTGGCTGGGAGAAGGAGAGAGTGGCTAGAGAGTGGCTGGGAGAAGGAGAGAGTGGCTAGAGAGTGGCTGGGAGAAGGGAGAGAGTGGCGAGAGAGTGGCTAGAGAGTGGCTGGGAGAAGGAGAGAGTGGCTAGAGAGTGGCTGGGAGAAGGAGAGAGTGGCTAGAGAGTGGCTGGAGAAGGAGAGAGTGGCTAGAGAGTGGCTGGGAGAAGGAGAGAGTGGCTAGAGAGTGGCTGGGAGAAGGAGAGAGTGGCTAGAGAGTGGCTGGAGAAGGAGAGAGTGGCTAGAGAGTGGCTGGGAGAAGGAGAGAGTGGCTAGAGAGTGGCTGGGAGAAGGAGAGAGTGGCTAGAGAGTGGCTGGGAGAAGGAGAGAGTGGCTAGAGAGTGGCTGGGAGAAGGAGAGAGTGGCTAGAGAGTGGCTGGGAGAAGGAGAGAGTGGCTAGAGAGTGGCTGGGAGAAGGAGAGAGTGGCTAGAGAGTGGCTGGGAGAAGGAGAGAGTGGCTAGAGAGTGGCTGGGAGAAGGAGAGAGTGGCTAGAGAGTGGCTAGAGAGTGGCTGAGAGAAGGAGAGAGTGGCTAGAGAGTGGCTGGAGAAAGGAGAGAGTGGCGAGAGAGTGGCTAGAGAGTGGCTGGGAGAAGGAGAGAGTGGCTAGAGAGTGGCTGGAGAAGGAGAGAGTGGCTAGAGAGTGGCTGGAGAAGGAGAGAGTGGCTAGAGAGTGGCTGGGAGAAGGAGAGAGTGGCTAGAGAGTGGCTGGGAGAAGGAGAGAGTGGCTAGAGAGTGGCTGGGAGAGGAGAGAGTGGCTAGAGAGTGGCTGGGAGAAGGAGAGAGTGGCTAGAGAGTGGCTGGGAGAAGGAGAGAGTGGCTAGAGAGTGGCTGGGAGAAGGAGAGAGTGGCTAGAGAGTGGCTGGGAGAAGGAGAGAGTGGCTAGAGAGTGGCTGGGAGAAGGAGAGAGTGGCTAGAGAGTGGCTGGGAGAAGGAGAGAGTGGCTAGAGAGTGGCTAGAGAGTGGCTGGGAGAAGGAGAGAGTGGCTAGAGAGTGGCTGGGAGAGAGAGAAGGAGAAGAAGAAGGAGAGAGTGGCTAGAGAGTGGCTGGGAGAAGGAGAGAGTGGCTAGAGAGTGGCTGGGAGAAGGAGAGAGTGGCTAGAGAGTGGCTGAGAGAAGGAGAGAGTGGCTAGAGAGTGGCTGGGAGAAGGAGAGAGTGGCTAGAGAGTGGCTGGAGAAGGAGAGAGTGGCTAGAGAGTGGCTGGGAGAAGGAGAGAGTGGCTAGAGAGTGGCTGGGAGAAGGAGAGAGTGGCTAGAGAGTGGCTGGGAGAAGGAGAGAGTGGCTAGAGAGTGGCTGGGAGAAGGAGAGAGTGGCTAGAGAGTGGCTGGAGAAGGAGAGAGTGGCTAGAGAGTGGCTGGGAGAAGGAGAGAGTGGCTAGAGAGTGGCTGGGAGAAGGAGAGAGTGGCTAGAGAGTGGCTGGGAGAAGGAGAGAGTGGCTAGAGAGTGGCTGGGGAGGAGGAGAGTGGCTAGAGAGTGGCTGGGAGAAGGAGAGAGTGGCTAGAGAGTGGCTGGGAGAAGGAGAGAGTGGCTAGAGAGTGGCTGGGAGAAGGAGAGAGTGGCTAGAGAGTGGCTGGGAGAAGGAGAGAGTGGCTAGAGAGTGGCTGGGAGAAGGAGAGAGTGGCTAGAGAGTGGCTGGGGAGAAGGAGAGAGTGGCTAGAGAGTGGCTGGGAGAAGGAGAGAGTGGCTAGAGAGTGGCTGGGAGAAGGAGAGAGTGGCTAGAGAGTGGCTGGGAGAAGGAGAGAGTGGCTAGAGAGTGGCTGGGAGAAGGAGAGAGTGGCTAGAGAGTGGCTGGGAGAAGGAAGGTGAGAGTGGCTAGAGAGTGGCTGGGAGAAGGAGAGAGTGGCTAGAGAGTGGCTGGGAGAAGGAGAGAGTGGCTAGAGAGTGGCTGGGAGAAGGAGAGAGTGGCTAGAGAGTGGCTGGGAGAAGGAGAGAGTGGCTAGAGAGTGGCTGGGAGAAGGAGAGAGTGGCTAGAGAGTGGCTGGGAGAAGGAGAGAGTGGCTAGAGAGTGGCTGGGAGAAGGAGAGAGTGGCTAGAGAGTGGCTGGGAGAAGGAGAGAGTGGCTAGAGAGTGGCTGGGAGAAGGAGAGAGTGGCTAGAGAGTGGCTGGGAGAAGGAGAGAGTGGCTAGAGAGTGGCTGGGAGAAGGAGAGAGTGGCTAGAGAGTGGCTGGGAGAAGGAGAGAGTGGCTAGAGAGTGGCTGGGAGAAGGAGAGAGTGGCTAGAGAGTGGCTGGGAGAAGGAGAGAGTGGCTAGAGAGTGGCTGGGAGAAGGAGAGAGTGGCTAGAGAGTGGCTGGGAGAAGGAGAGAGTGGCTAGAGAGTGGCTGGGAGAAGGAGAGAGTGGCTAGAGAGTGGCTAGAGAGTGGCTGGAGAAGGAGAGTGGCTAGAGAGTGGCTGGGAGAAGGAGAGAGTGGCTAGAGAGTGGCTGGGAGAAGGAGAGAGTGGCTAGAGAGTGGCTGGGAGAAGGAGAGAGTGGCTAGAGAGTGGCTGGGAGAAGGAGAGAGTGGCTAGAGAGTGGCTGGGAGAAGGAGAGAGTGGCTAGAGAGTGGCTGGGAGAAGGAGAGAGTGGCTAGAGAGTGGCTGGGAGAAGGAGAGAGTGGCTAGAGAGTGGCTGGGAGAAGGAGAGAGTGGCTAGAGAGTGGCTGGGAGAAGGAGAGAGTGGCTAGAGAGTGGCTGGGAGAAGGAGAGAGTGGCTAGAGAGTGGCTGGGAGAAGGAGAGAGTGGCTAGAGAGTGGCTGGGAGAAGGAGAGAGTGGCTAGAGAGTGGCTGGGAGAAGGAGAGAGTGGCTAGAGAGTGGCTGGGAGAAGGAGAGAGTGGCTAGAGAGTGGCTGGGAGAAGGAGAGAGTGGCTAGAGAGTGGCTGGGAGAAGGAGAGAGTGGCTAGAGAGTGGCTGGGAGAAGGAGAGAGTGGCTAGAGAGTGGCTGGGAGAAGGAGAGAGTGGCTAGAGAGTGGCTGGAGAAGGAGAGAGTGGCTAGAGAGTGGCTGGAGAAGGAGAGAGTGGCTAGAGAGTGGCTGGGAGAAGGAGAGAGTGGCTAGAGAGTGGCTGGGAGAAGGAGAGAGTGGCTAGAGAGTGGCTGGGAGAAGGAGAGAGTGGCTAGAGAGTGGCTGGGAGAAGGAGAGAGTGGCTAGAGAGTGGCTGGGAGAAGGAGAGAGTGGCTAGAGAGTGGCTGGGAGAAGGAGAGAGTGGCTAGAGAGTGGCTGGGAGAAGGAGAGAGTGGCTAGAGAGTGGCTGGGAGAAGGAGAGAGTGGCTAGAGAGTGGCTGGGAGAAGGAGAGAGTGGCTAGAGAGTGGCTGGGAGAAGGAGAGAGTGGCTAGAGAGTGGCTGGGAGAAGGAGAGAGTGGCTAGAGAGTGGCTGGGAGAAGGAGAGAGTGGCTAGAGAGTGGCTGGGAGAAGGAGAGAGTGGCTAGAGAGTGGCTGGGAGAAGGAGAGAGTGGCTAGAGAGTGGCTGGGAGAAGGAGAGAGTGGCTAGAGAGTGGCTGGGAGAAGGAGAGAGTGGCTAGAGAGTGGCTGGGAGAAGGAGAGAGTGGCTAGAGAGTGGCTGGGAGAAGGAGAGAGTGGCTAGAGAGTGGCTGGGAGAAGGAGAGAGTGGCTAGAGAGTGGCTGGGAGAAGGAGAGAGTGGCTAGAGAGTGGCTGAGGAGAAGGAGAGAGTGGTTGGCTAGAAGGGGCTAGAGAGTGGCTGGGAGAAGGAGAGAGTGGCTAGAGAGTGGCTGGGAGAAGGAGAGAGTGGCTAGAGAGTGGCTGGAGAGGAGAGAGTGGCTAGAGAGTGGCTGGGAGAAGGAGAGAGTGGCTAGAGAGTGGCTGGGAGAAGGAGAGAGTGGCTAGAGAGGGGCTGGGAGAAGGAGAGAGT
>ABKE04000026.1:0-74874 GCA_000180635.4 Pristionchus pacificus
GAGAATTTTCCCTATTCGATTCCAAAACATTCCGCATCATCCCAAGCCCTAAAGCCCAAATCGCTTTTCGAGGTACGGTAACTCAACATTTTACGAGACTCCTCAAACATCGAAAATTCATCAGGAAACCAGATACAATTTTGTGTTGTATTTTCATACAGATTTTTTCCTAATCGATTACAAAACATTCCGCATCATTCCGAGCCCTAGAAGCCCAAATCGCTATTCGAGATTATGGTAACTCTGCGAATCACTAACTGATTTAATTTTTAATTATTTATTTTTTAATTATATATTGCTACCATTTTGTAGCATTTTGTGTTGAATTTTCATTGAGAATTTTCCCTATTCGATTCCAAAACATTCCGCATCATCCCAAGCCCTAAAAGCCCAAATCGCTTTTCGAGATTACGGTAACTCAACATTTTACGAGACTCCTCAAACATCGAAAATTCATCAGGAAACCAGATACAATTTTGTGTTGTATTTTCATACAGATTTTTTTCCTAATCGATTCCAAAACATTCCGCATCATTCCGAGCCCTAGAAGCCCAAATCGCTATTCGAGATTATGGTAACTCTGCGAATCACTAACTGATTTAATTTTTAATTATTTATTTTTTAATTATATATTGCTTACATTTTGTAGCATTTTGTGTTGAATTTTCATTGAGAATTTTCCCTATTCGATTCCAAAACATTCCGCTTCATCCGAGCCCTAGAAGCCCAAATCGCTATTCGAGATTATGGTAACTCTGCGAATCACTAACTGATTTAATTTTTAATTATTTATTTTTTAATTATATATTGCTACCATTTTGTAGCATTTTGTGTTGAATTTTCATTGAGAATTTCCCTATTCGATTCCAAAACATTCCGCATCATCCCAAGCCCTAAAAGCCCAAATCGCTTTTCGAGGTACGGTAACTCAACATTTTACGAGACTCCTCAAACATCGAAAATTCATCAGGAAACCAGATACAATTTTGTGTTGTTTCATACAGATTTTTTTCCTAATCGATTACAAAACATTCCGCATCATTCCGAGCCCTAGAAGCCCAAATCGCTATTCGAGATTATGGTAACTCTGCGAATCACTAACTGATTTAATTTTTAATTATTTATTTTTTAATTATATATTGCTACCATTTTGTAGCATTTTGTGTTGAATTTTCATTGAGAATTTTCCCTATTCGATTCCAAAACATTCCGCATCATCCCAAGCCCTAAAAGCCCAAATCGCTATTCGAGGTACGGTAACTCAACATTTTACGAGACTCCTCAAACATCGAAAATTCATCAGGAAACCAGATACAATTTTGTGTTGTATTTTCATACAGATTTTTTCCTAATCGATTCCAAAACATTCCGCATCATTCCGAGCCCTAGAAGCCCAAATCGCTATTCGAGATTATGGTAACTCTGCGAATCACTAACTGATTTAATTTTTAATTATTTATTTTTTAATTATATATTGCTACATTTTGTAGCATTTGTGTTTGATTTTTCATAGAGAATTTTCCTATTCGATTCCAAAACATTCCGCATCATCCCGAGCCCTAAAAGCCAAATCGCTTTTCGTGATTACGGTAACTCAACATTTTACGAGACTCCTCAAACATCGAAAATTCGTCAGGAAACCAGATACAATTTTGTGTTATATTTTCATACAGAATTTTCCTAAGCGATTCCAAAACATTCCGCATCATTCCGAGCCCTAGAAGCCCAAATCGCTATTCGAGATTATGGTAACTCTGCGAATCACTAACTGATTTAATTTTTAATTATTTATTTTTTAATTATATATTGCTACCATTTTGTAGCATTTTGTGTTGAATTTTCATTGAGAATTTTCCCTATTCGATTCCAAAACATTCCGCATCATCCCAAGCCCTAAAAGCCCAAATCGCTTTCGAGATTACGGTAACTCAACATTTTACGAGACTCCTCAAACATCGAAAATTCGTCAGGAAACCAGATACAATTTTGTTTTCTATTTTCATATATATTTTCATACAGATTTTTTCCTAATCGATTACAAAACATTCCGCATCATTCCGAGCCCTAGAAGCCCAAATCGCTATTCGAGATTATGGTAACTCTGCGAATCACTAACTGATTTAATTTTTAATTATTTATTTTTAATTATATATTGCTACCATTTTGTAGCATTTTGTGTTGAATTTTCATTGAGAATTTTCCCTATTCGATTCCAAAACATTCCGCATCATCCCAAGCCCTAAAAGCCCAAATCGCTTTTCGAGGTACGGTAACTCAACATTTTACGAGACTCCTCAAACATCGAAAATTCGTCAGGAAACCAGATACAATTTTGTGTTTATTTTCATACAGAATTTTCCTAAGCGATTCCAAAACATTCCGCATCATTCCGAGCCCTAGAAGCCCAAATCGCTATTCGAGATTATGGTAACTCTGCGAATCACTAACTGATTTATTTTTAATTATTTATTTTTTAATTATTTATTGCTACAATTTTGTAGCATTTTGTGTTGAATTTTCATTAGAGAATTTTCCTAAGCGATTCCAAAACATTCCGCATCATCCCGAGCCCTAAAAGCCAAATCGCTTTTCGTGATTACGGTAACTCAACATTTTACGAGACTCCTCAAACATCGAAAATTCGTCAGGAAACCAGATACAATTTTGTGTTATATTTTCATACAGAATTTTCCTAAGCGATTCCAAAACATTCCGCATCATTCCGAGCCCTAGAAGCCCAAATCGCTATTCGAGATTATGGTAACTCTGCGAATCACTAACTGATTTAATTTTTAATTATTTATTTTTTTATTTATATTGCTACCATTTTGTAGCATTTTGTGTTGAATTTTCATTGAGAATTTCCCTATTCGATTCCAAAACATTCCGCATCATCCCAAGCCCTAAAAGCCCAAATCGCTTTTCGAGGTACGGTAACTCAACATTTTACGAGACTCCTCAAACATCGAAAATTCATCAGGAAACCAGATACAATTTTGTGTTGTATTTTCATACAGATTTTTTTCCTAATCGATTACAAAACATTCCGCATCATTCCGAGCCCTAGAAGCCCAAATCGCTATTCGAGATTATGGTAACTCTGCGAATCACTAACTGATTTAATTTTTAATTATTTATTTTTTAATTATATATTGCTACCATTTTGTAGCATTTTGTGTTGAATTTCATTGAGAATTTTCCCTATTCGATTCCAAAACATTCCGCATCATCCCAAGCCCTAAAAGCCCAAATCGCTTTTCGAGGTACGGTAACTCAACATTTTACGAGACTCCTCAAACATCGAAAATTCATCAGGAAACCAGATACAATTTTGTGTTGTATTTTCATACAGATTTTTCCTAATCGATTACAAAACATTCCGCATCATTCCGAGCCCTAGAAGCCCAAATCGCTATTCGAGATTACGGTAACTCTGCGAATCACTAACTGATTTAATTTTTAGTTATTTATTTTTAAAATTATTTATTGCTACAATTTTGTACCATTTTTTGTTTTGAATTTTCATAGAGAATTTTTCCTAAGCGATTCCAAAACATTCCGCATCATCCCGAGCCCTAAAAGCCAAATCGCTTTTCGTGATTACGGTAACTCAACATTTTACGAGACTCCTCAAACATCGAAAATTCGTCAGGAAACCAGATACAATTTTGTGTTATATTTTCATACAGAATTTTCCTAAGCGATTCCAAAACATTCCGCATCATTCCGAGCCCTAGAAGCCCAAATCGCTATTCGAGATTATGGTAACTCTGCGAATCACTAACTGATTTAATTTTTAATTATTTATTTTTAATTATATATTGCTACCATTTTGTAGCATTTTGTGTTGAATTTTCATTAAGAATTTTCCCTATTCGATTCCAAAACATTCCGCATCATCCCAAGCCCTAAAAGCCCAAATCGCTTTTCGAGGTACGGTAACTCAACATTTTACGAGACTCCTCAAACATCGAAAATTCATCAGGAAACCAGATACAATTTTGTGTTGTATTTTCATACAGATTTTTTCCTAATCGATTACAAAACATTCCGCATCATTCCGAGCCCTAGAAGCCCAAATCGCTATTCGAGATTATGGTAACTCTGCGAATCACTAACTGATTTAATTTTTAGTTATTTTTTAAAATTATTTATTGCTACCATTTTGTACCATTTTGTGTTTGTATTTTCATAGAGAATTTTTCCTAAGCGATTCCAAAACATTCCGCATCATCCCAAGCCCTAAAAGCCAAATCGCTTTTCGTGATTACGGTAACTCAACATTTTACGAGACTCCTCAAACATCGAAAATTCGTCAGGAAACCAGATACAATTTTGTGTTATATTTTCATACAGAATTTTCCTAAGCGATTCCAAAACATTCCGCATCATTCCGAGCCCTAGAAGCCCAAATCGCTATTCGAGATTATGGTAACTCTGCGAATCACTAACTGATTTAATTTTTAATTATTTATTTTTTAATTATATATTGCTACCATTTTGTAGCATTTTGTGTTGAATTTTCATTGAGAATTTTCCCTATTCGATTCCAAACATTCCGCATCATCCCAAGCCCTAAAAGCCCAAATCGCTTTTCGAGGTACGGTAACTCAACATTTTACGAGACTCCTCAAACATCGAAAATTCATCAGGAAACCAGATACAATTTTGTGTTGTATTTTCATACAGATTTTTTCCTAATCGATTACAAAACATTCCGCATCATTCCGAGCCCTAGAAGCCCAAATCGCTATTCGAGATTATGGTAACTCTGCGAATCACTAACTGATTTAATTTTTAATTATTTATTTTTTAATTATTTATTGCTACCATTTTGTACCATTTTGTGTTTGTATTTTCATTGAGAATTTTTCCTATTCGATTCCAAAACATTCCGCATCATCCCGAGCCCTAAAAGCCAAAATCGCTTTTCGAGATTACGGTAACTCAACATTTTACGAGACTCCTCAAACATCGAAAATTCGTCAGGAAACCAGATACAATTTTGTGTTTATTTTTCATACAGAATTTTCCTAAGCGATTCCAAAACATTCCGCATCATTCCGAGCCCTAGAAGCCCAAATCGCTATTCGAGATTATGGTAACTCTGCGAATCACTAACTGATTTAATTTTTAATTATTTATTTTTTAATTATATATTGCTACCATTTTGTAGCATTTGTGTTGAATTTTCATTAAGAATTTTCCCTATTCGATTCCAAAACATTCCGCATCATCCCAAGCCCTAAAAGCCCAAATCGCTTTTCGAGGTACGGTAACTCAACATTTTACGAGACTCCTCAAACATCGAAAATTCATCAGGAAACCAGATACAATTTTGTGTTGTATTTTCATACAGATTTTTTTCCTAATCGATTACAAAACATTCCGCATCATTCCGAGCCCTAGAAGCCCAAATCGCTATTCGAGATTATGGTAACTCTGCGAATCACTAACTGATTTAATTTTTAATTATTTTTTTTAATTATTTATTGCTACATTTTGTAGCATTTTGTGTTGAATTTTTTCATAGAATTTTTCCTATTCGATTCCAAAACATTCCGCATCATCCCAAGCCCTAAAAGCCCAAATCGCTTTTCGAGGTACGGTAACTCAACATTTTACGAGACTCCTCAAACATCGAAAATTCGTCAGGAAACCAGATACAATTTTGTGTTATATTTTCATACAGAATTTTCCTAAGCGATTCCAAAACATTCCGCATCATTCCGAGCCCTAGAAGCCCAAATCGCTATTCGAGATTATGGTAACTCTGCGAATCACTAACTGATTTAATTTTTAATTATTTATTTTTTAATTATATATTGCTACCATTTTGTAGCATTTTGTGTTGAATTTTCATTGAGAATTTTCCCTATTCGATTCCAAAACATTCCGCATCATCCCAAGCCCTAAAAGCCCAAATCGCTTTTCGAGGTACGGTAACTCAACATTTTACGAGACTCCTCAAACATCGAAAATTCATCAGGAAACCAGATACAATTTGTGTTGTATTTTCATACAGATTTTTTTCCTAATCGATTACAAAACATTCCGCATCATTCCGAGCCCTAGAAGCCCAAATCGCTATTCGAGATTATGGTAACTCTGCGAATCACTAACTGATTTAATTTTTATTATTTATTTTTAAATTATTTATTGCTACCATTTTGTACCATTTTGTGTTGATTTTTCATAGAGAATTTTTCCTATTCGATTCCAAAACATTCCGCATCATCCCGAGCCCTAAAAGCCCAAATCGCTTTTCGTGATTACGGTAACTCAACATTTTACGAGACTCCTCAAACATCGAAAATTCGTCAGGAAACCAGATACAATTTTGTGTTATATTTTCATACAGAATTTTCCTAAGCGATTCCAAAACATTCCGCATCATTCCGAGCCCTAGAAGCCCAAATCGCTATTCGAGATTATGGTAAACTCTGCGAATCACTAACTGAATTTAATTTTTAGTTATTATTTTTAATTATATATTGCTACCATTTTGTAGCATTTTGTGTTGAATTTTCATTAAGAATTTTCCCTATTCGATTCCAAAACATTCCGCATCATCCCAAGCCCTAAAAGCCCAAATCGCTTTTCGAGGTACGGTAACTCAACATTTTACGAGACTCCTCAAACATCGAAAATTCATCAGGAAACCAGATACAATTTTGTGTTGTATTTTCATACAGATTTTTTCCTAATCGATTACAAAACATTCCGCATCATTCCGAGCCCTAGAAGCCCAAATCGCTATTCGAGATTATGGTAACTCTGCGAATCACTAACTGATTTAATTTTTAATTATTTATTTTTAAATTATTTATTGCTACATTTTGTAGCATTTTGTGTTGATTTTTCATTGAGAATTTTCCTATTCGATTCCAAAACATTCCGCATCATCCCAAGCCCTAAAAGCCAAAATCGCTTTTCGTGATTACGGTAACTCAACATTTTACGAGACTCCTCAAACATCGAAAATTCGTCAGGAAACCAGATACAATTTTGTGTTATATTTTCATACAGAATTTTCCTAAGCGATTCCAAAACATTCCGCATCATTCCGAGCCCTAGAAGCCCAAATCGCTATTCGAGATTATGGTAACTCTGCGAATCACTAACTGATTTAATTTTTAATTATTTATTTTTAATTATATATTGCTACCATTTTGTAGCATTTTGTGTTGAATTTTCATTAAGAATTTTCCCTATTCGATTCCAAAACATTCCGCATCATCCCAAGCCCTAAAAGCCCAAATCGCTTTTCGAGGTACGGTAACTCAACATTTTACGAGACTCCTCAAACATCGAAAATTCATCAGGAAACCAGATACAATTTTGTGTTGTATTTTCATACAGATTTTTTTCCTAATCGATTACAAAACATTCCGCATCATTCCGAGCCCTAGAAGCCCAAATCGCTATTCGAGATTATGGTAACTCTGCGAATCACTAACTGATTTAATTTTTAATTATTTATTTTTTAATTATATATTGCTACCATTTTGTAGCATTTTGTGTTGAATTTTCATTGAGAATTTTCCCTATTCGATTCCAAAACATTCCGCATCATCCCAAGCCCTAAAAGCCCAAATCGCTTTTCGAGGTACGGTAACTCAACATTTTACGAGACTCCTCAAACATCGAAAATTCATCAGGAAACCAGATACAATTTTGTGTTGTATTTCATACAGATTTTTTTCCTAATCGATTACAAAACATTCCGCATCATTCCGAGCCCTAGAAGCCCAAATCGCTATTCGAGATTATGGTAACTCTGCGAATCACTAACTGATTTAATTTTTATATATTTTTAATTATTTATTGCTACAATTTTGTAGCATTTTGTTTGTATTTTCATTAGAGAATTTTCCTATTCGATTCCAAAACATTCCGCATCATCCCAAGCCCTAAAAGCCCAAATCGCTTTTCGTGATTACGGTAACTCAACATTTTACGAGACTCCTCAAACATCGAAAATTCGTCAGGAAACCAGATACAATTTTGTGTTATATTTTCATACAGAATTTTCCTAAGCGATTCCAAAACATTCCGCATCATTCCGAGCCCTAGAAGCCCAAATCGCTATTCGAGATTATGGTAACTCTGCGAATCACTAACTGATTTAATTTTTAATTATTTATTTTTTAATTATATATTGCTACCATTTTGTAGCATTTTGTGTTGAATTTTCATTAAGAATTTTCCCTATTCGATTCCAAAACATTCCGCATCATCCCAAGCCCTAAAAGCCCAAATCGCTTTTCGAGGTACGGTAACTCAACATTTTACGAGACTCCTCAAACATCGAAAATTCATCAGGAAACCAGATACAATTTTGTGTTGTATTTCATACAGATTTTTTCCTAATCGATTACAAAACATTCCGCATCATTCCGAGCCCTAGAAGCCCAAATCGCTATTCGAGATTATGGTAACTCTGCGAATCACTAACTGATTTAATTTTTAATTATTTATTTTTAAATTATATATTGCTACCATTTTGTAGCATTTTGTGTTGAATTTTCATTGAGAATTTTCCCTATTCGATTCCAAAACATTCCGCATCATCCCAAGCCCTAAAAGCCCAAATCGCTTTTCGTGATTACGGTAACTCAACATTTTACGAGACTCCTCAAACATCGAAAATTCGTCAGGAAACCAGATACAATTTTGTGTTATATTTTCATACAGAATTTTCCTAAGCGATTCCAAAACATTCCGCATCATTCCGAGCCCTAGAAGCCCAAATCGCTATTCGAGATTATGGTAACTCTGCGAATCACTAACTGATTTAATTTTTAATTATTTATTTTTTAATTATATATTGCTACCATTTTGTAGCATTTTGTGTTGAATTTTCATTAAGAATTTTCCCTATTCGATTCCAAAACATTCCGCATCATCCCAAGCCCTAAAAGCCCAAATCGCTTTTCGATGTACGGTAACTCAACATTTTACGAGACTCCTCAAACATCGAAAATTCGTCAGGAAACCAGATACAATTTTGTGTTGTATTTTCATACAGATTTTTTTCCTAATCGATTCCAAACATTCCGCATCATCCCGAGCCCTAAAAGCCCAAATCGCTTTTCGAGGACGGTAACTCAACATTTTACGTGACTCCTCAAACATCGAAAATTCATCAGGAAACCAGATACATTTTGTGTTGTATTTTCATACAGATTTTTTCTCCTTCGATTCCAAAACATTCCGCATCATCCCGAGCCCTAGAAGCCCAAATCGCTATTCGAGATTATGGTAACTCTGCGAATCACTAACTGATTTATTTTAATTATTTATTTTTTAATTATATATTGCTACCATTTTGTAGCATTTTGTGTTGAATTTTCATTGAGAATTTTCCCTATTCGATTCCAAAACATTCCGCATCATCCCAAGCCCTAAAAGCCCAAATCGCTATTCGAGGTACGGTAACTCAACATTTACGTGACTCCTCAAAATCGAAAATTCATCAGGAAACCAGATACAATTTTGTGTTGTATTTTCATACAGATTTTTTCCTAATCGATTCCAAAACATTCCGCATCATCCCAAGCCCTAAAAGCCCAAATCGCTTTTCGAGGTACGGTAACTCAACATTTTACGAGACTCCTCAAACATCGAAAATTCATCAGGAAACCAGATACAATTTGTGTTGTATTTTCATACAGATTTTTTCCTAATCGATTCCAAAACATTCCGCATCATTCCGAGCCCTAGAAGCCCAAATCGCTATTCGAGATTATGGTAACTCTGCGAATCACTAACTGATTTAATTTTTAATTATTGTTTTTTAATTATATATTGCTACCATTTTGTAGCATTTTGTGTTGAATTTTCATTGAGAATTTTCCCTATTCGATTCCAAAACATTCCGCATCATCCCAAGCCCTAAAAGCCCAAATCGCTTTTCGAGATTACGGTAACTCAACATTTTACGAGACTCCTCAAACATCGAAAATTCATCAGGAAACCAGATACAATTTTGTGTTGTATTTTCATACAGATTTTTTCCTAATCGATTACAAAACATTCCGCATCATTCCGAGCCCTAGAAGCCCAAATCGCTATTCGAGATTATGGTAACTCTGCGAATCACTAACTGATTTAATTTTTAATTATTTATTTTTAATTATATATTGCTACCATTTTGTAGCATTTTGTGTTGAATTTTCATTGAGAATTTTCCCTATTCGATTCCAAACATTCCGCATCATCCCAAGCCCTTAAAAGCCCAAATCGCTTTTTCGAGATTACCGGTAACTCAACATTTTACGAGACTCCTCAAACATCGAAAATTCGTCTGGAAACCAGATACAATTTGTGTTGATATTTTCATACAGAATTTTTCCTAAGCGATTCCAAAACATTCCGCATCATTCCGAGCCCTAGAAGCCCCAAATCGCTATTCGAGAATTATGGTAACTCTGCGAATCACTAATGATTTAATTTTTAATTATTTATTTTAATTATATTATTGCTACCATTTTGTAGCATTTTGTGTTGAATTTTCATTGAGAATTTTCCTAAGCGATTCCCAAACCATTCCGCATCATCCCGAGCCCTAAAAGCCAAAATCGCTTTTCGTGATTACGGTAACTCAACATTTTACGAGACTCCTCAAACATCGAAAATTCATCAGGAAAACCAGATACAATTTGTGTTTTATTTTCATACAGATTTTTTTCCTAATCGATTCCAAAACATTCCGCATCATCCCAAGCCCTAAAAGCCCAAATCGCTTTTCGAGGTACGGTAACTCAACATTTTACGAGACTCCTCAAACATCGAAAATTCATCAGGAAACCAGATACAATTTTGTGTTGTATTTTCATACAGATTTTTTTCCTAATCGATTACAAAACATTCCGCATCATTCCGAGCCCTAGAAGCCCAAATCGCTATTCGAGATTATGGTAACTCTGCGAATCACTAACTGATTTAATTTTTAATTATTTTTTTTTTAATTATATATTGCTACCATTTTGTAGCATTTTGTGTTGAATTTTCATTGAGAATTTTCCCTATTCGATTCCAAAACATTCCGCATCATCCCAAGCCCTAAAAGCCCAAATCGCTTTTCGAGATTACGGTAACTCAACATTTTACGAGACTCCTCAAACATCGAAAATTCATCAGGAAACCAGATACAATTTTGTGTTGTATTTTCATACAGATTTTTTTCCTAATCGATTACAAAACATTCCGCATCATTCCGAGCCCTAGAAGCCCAAATCGCTATTCGAGATTATGGTAACTCTGCGAATCACTAACTGATTTAATTTTTAATTATTATTTTTTTAATTATATATTGCTACCATTTTGTAGCATTTTGTGTTGAATTTCATTGAGAATTTCCCTATTCGATTCCAAAACATTCCGCATCATCCCAAGCCCTAAAAGCCCAAATCGCTTTCGAGATTACGGTAACTCAACATTTACGAGACTCCTCAAACATCGAAAATTCGTCAGGAAACCAGATACAATTTTGTGTTATATTTTCATACAGAATTTTCCTAAGCGATTCCAAAACATTCCGCATCATTCCGAGCCCTAGAAGCCCAAATCGCTATTCGAGATTATGGTAACTCTGCGAATCACTAACTGATTTTAATTTTTAATTATTTATTTTTAATTATATATTGCTACCATTTTGTAGCATTTTGTGTTGAATTTCATTGAGAATTTTTCCTATTCGATTCCAAAACATTCCGCATCATCCCAAGCCCTAAAAGCCCAAATCGCTTTTCGTGATTACGGTAACTCAACATTTTACGAGACTCCTCAAACATCGAAAATTCGTCAGGAAACCAGATACAATTTTGTGTTATTTTCATACAGAATTTTCCTAAGCGATTCCAAAACATTCCGCATCATTCCGAGCCCTAGAAGCCCAAATCGCTATTCGAGATTATGGTAACTCTGCGAATCACTAACTGATTTAATTTTTAATTATTTATTTTTTAATTATATATTGCTACCATTTTGTAGCATTTTGTGTTGAATTTTCATTGAGAAATTTTCCCTATTCGATTCCAAAAACATTCCGCATCATCCCAAGCCCTAAAAGCCCAAATCGCTTTTCGAGGTACGGTACTCAACATTTTACGAGGACTCCTCAAACATCGAAAAATTCATCAGGAAACCAGATACAATTTTGTGTTGTATTTTCATACAGATTTTTTCCTAATCGATTACAAAACATTCCGCATCATTCCGAGCCCTAGAAGCCCAACTCGCTATTCGAGAGTATGGTAACTCTGCGAATCACTAACTGATTTAATTTTTAATTATTTTATTTTTTAATTTATATTGCTACCATTTTGTAGCATTTGTGTTTGAATTTTCATTGAGAATTTTCCCTATTCGATTCCACAACATTCCGCATCATCCCAAGCCCTAAAAAGCCCCAAATCGCTTTTCGATGATTACGGTAACTCAACATTTTACGTAGACTCCCTCAACATCGAAACTTCGTCAGGAAACCAGATACAATTTTGTGTTATATTTTCATACAGATTTTTTTCCTAATCGATTCCAAAACATTCCGCATCATTCCGAGCCCTAGAAGCCCAAATCGCTATTCGAGATTATGGTAACTCTGCGAATCACTAACTGATTTAATTTTTAATATTTATTTTTTAATTATAATTGCTACCATTTTGTAGCATTTTGTGTTTGACTTTTCATTGAGAATTTTCCCTATTCGATTCCAAAACATTCCGCATCATTCCGAGCCCTAGAAGCCCAAATCGCTATTCGAGATTATGGTAACTCTGCGAATCACTAACTGATTTAATTTTTAATTATTTATTTTTAATTATATATTGCTACCATTTTGTAGCATTTTGTGTTGAATTTTCATTGAGAATTTTCCCCTATTCGATTCCAAAACATTCCGCATCATCCCAAGCCCTAAAAGCCCAAATCGCTTTCGAGATTACGGTAACTCAACATTTTACGAGACTCCTCAAACATCGAAAATTCATCAGGAAACCAGATACAATTTTGTGTTGTATTTTCATACAGATTTTTTTTCCTAATCGATTACAAAACCATTCCGCATCATTCCGAGCCCTAGAAGCCCAAATCGCTATTCGAGATTATGGTAACTCTGCGAATCACTAACTGATTTAATTTTTAATTATTTATTTTTTAATATATATTGCTAACCATTTTGTATCATTTTTGTGTTGAATTTTCATTGAGAATTTTCCCTATTCGATTCCAAAACATTCCGCATCATCCCAAGCCCTAAAAGCCCAAATCGCTTTTCGAGGTACGGTAACTCAACATTTACGTGACTCCTCAAACACGAAAATTCATCAGGAAACCAGATCCACTTTTGTTGTTTGTTATTTTCATACAGATTTTTTTCCTAATCGATTACAAAACATTCCGCATCATTCCGAGCCCTAGAAGCCCAAATCGCTTATTCGAGATTAATGGTAACTCTGCGAATCACTCTAACTGATTAATTTTTAATTATTTATTTTTAATATATATATTGCTACAATTTTGTAGCATTTTGTGTTGAATTTTCATTGAGAATTTTCCCTATTCGATTCCAAAACATTCCGCATCATCCCAAGCCCTAAAAGCCCAAATCGCTTTTCGAGATTACGGTAACTCAACATTTTACGAGACTCCTCAAACATCGAAAATTCGTCAGGAAACCAGATACATTTTGTTTTGATTTGTATATTGTATTTTCATACAGATTTTTTCCTAATCGATTACAAAACATTCCGCATCATTCCGAGCCCTAGAAGCCCAAATCGCTATTCGAGATTATGGTAACTCTGCGAATCACTAACTGATTTAATTTTTAATTATTTATTTTTAATTATATATTGCTACCATTTTGTAGCATTTTGTGTTGAATTTTCATTGAGAATTTTCCCTATTCGATTCCAAAACATTCCGCATCATCCCAAGCCCTAAAAGCCCAAATCGCTTTTCGAGGTACGGTAACTCAACATTTTACGAGACTCCTCAAACATCGAAAATTCGTCAGGAAACCAGATACAATTTTGTGTTGTATTTCATACAGATTTTTCCTAATCGATTACAAAACATCCGCATCATCCGAGCCCTAGAAGCCCAAATCGCTATTCGAGATTACGGTAAACTCTGCGAATCCATAACTGATTTTAATTTTTAGTTATTTATTTTTTAAAATTATTTATTGCTACAATTTTGTACCATTTTGTGTTTGTATTTTTCATAGAGAATTTTTTCCTAAGCGATTCCAAAACATTCCGCATCATCCAAGCCCTAAAAGCCAAAATCGCTATTCGGGATTACGGTAACTCAACATTTTACGAGACTCCTCAAACATCGAAAATTCATCAGGAAACCAGATACAATTTTGTGTTGTATTTTCATCCAGATTTTTCCTAATCGATTCACAAAACATTCCGCATCATTCCGAGCCTAGAAGCCCAAATCGCTATTCGAGATTATGGTAACTCTGCGAATCACTAACTGATTTTACTTTTTAATTATTTATTTTTTAATTATATATTGCTACCATTTTGTAGCATTTTGTGTTGAATTTTCATTGAGAATTTTCCCTATTCGATTTCCAACAACATTCCGCATCATCCCAAGCCTAAAGCCCAAATCGCTTTTCGAGGTACGGTAACTCAACATTTACGAGACTCCTCAAACATCGAAAATTCATCAGGAAACCAGATACAATTTTGTGTTGTATTTTTCATACAGATTTTTTTCCTAATCGATTACAAAACATTCCGCATCATTCCGAGCCCTAGAAGCCCAAATCGCTATTCGAGATTATGGTAACTCTGCGAATCACGAACTGATTTAATTTTTAATTATTTATTTTTTAATTTATATATTGCTACCATTTGTAGCATTTTGTTTGTTGAAATTTTCATTGAGAATTTTCCCTATCGATTTCCAAAACATTCCGCATTCATCCCAAGCCCTAAAAGCCCAAAATCGCTTTTCGAGTACGGTAACTCAACATTTTACGAGACTCCTCAAACATCGAAAATTCATCAGGAAACCAGATACAATTTTGTGTTGTATTTTCATACAGATTTTTCCTAATCGATTACAAAACATTCCGCATCATTCCGAGCCCTAGAAGCCCAAATCGCTATTCGAGATTATGGTAACTCTGCGAATCACTAACTGATTTAATTTTTAATTATTTATTTTTAAATTATTTATTGCTACATTTTGTAGCATTTGTGTTTGAATTTTCATTGAGAATTTTCCTATTCGATTCCAAAACATTCCGCATCATCCCGAGCCCTAAAAGCCCAAATCGCTTTTCGTGATTACGGTAACTCAACATTTTACGAGACTCCTCAAACATCGAAAATTCGTCAGGAAACCAGATACAATTTTGTGTTATATTTTCATACAGAATTTTCCTAAGCGATTCCAAAACATTCCGCATCATTCCGAGCCCTAGAAGCCCAAATCGCTATTCGAGATTATGGTAACTCTGCGAATCACTAACTGATTTAATTTTTAATTATTTATTTTTTAATTATATTGCTACAATTTGTACCATTTTGTGTTTGTATTTTTCATAGAGAATTTTCCTAAAGCGATTTCCAAACATTCCGCATCATCCCAAGCCCTAAAAGCCCAAATCGCTATTCGAGGTACGGTAACTCAACATTTTACGAGACTCCTCAAACATCGAAAATTCATTAGGAAACCAGATACAATTTTGTGTTGTATTTTCATACAGATTTTTTCCTAATCGATTACAAAACATTCCGCATCATTCCGAGCCCTAGAAGCCCAAATCGCTATTCGAGATTATGGTAACTCTGCGAATCACTAACTGATTTAATTTTTAATTATTTATTTTTTAATTATATATGCTACCATTTTGTAGCATTTGTGTTTGAATTTTCATTGAGAATTTTCCCTATTCGATTCCAAAACATTCCGCATCATCCCAAGCCCTAAAAGCCCAAATCGCTTTTCGAGGTACGGTAACTCAACATTTTACGTGACTCCTCAAACATCGAAAATTCATCAGGAAACCAGATACAATTTTGTGTTGTATTTTCATACAGATTTTTTTTCCTTATCGATTCCGAAACATTCCGCATCATTCCGAGGCCCTAGAAGCCCAAATCGCTATTCGAGATTATGGTAACTCTGCGAATCACTAACTGATTTAATTTTTAATTATTTATTTTTTAATTATATATTGCTACCATTTTGTAGCATTTTGTGTTGAATTTTCATTGAGAATTTTCCCTATTCGATTCCAAAACATTCCGCATCATCCCAAGCCCTAAAAGCCCAAATCGCTTTTCGATGTACGGTAACTCAACATTTTACGTGACTCCTCAAACATCGAAAATCATCAGGAAACCAGATACAATTTGTGTTGTATTTTCATTACAGATTTTTTTTCCTAATCGATTCCAAAACATTCCGCATCATCCCAAGCCCTAAAAGCCCAACTCGCTTTTTCGAGGTACGGTAACTCAACATTTTACGTGACCTCCTCAAACATCGAAAATTCATCAGGAAACCAGATACAATTTTGTGTTGTATTTTCATACAGATTTTTTTCCTTATCGATTCCGAACATTCCGCATCATTCCGAGCCCTAGAAGCCCAAATCGCTATTCGAGATTATGGTAACTCTGCGAATCACTAACTGATTTAATTTTTAATTATTTATTTTTTAATTATATATTGCTACCATTTGTAGCATTTTGTGTTGAATTTTCATTGAAAATTTTCCCTATTCGATTCAAAAACATTCCGCATCATCCCAAGCCCTAAAGCCCAAATCGCTTTTCGAGGTACGGTAACTCAACATTTTACGTGACTCCTCAAACATCGAAAATTCATCAGGAAACCAGATACAATTTTGTGTTGTATTTTCATACAGATTTTTTTCCTAATCGATTACAAAACATTCCGCATCATTCCGAGCCCTAGAAGCCCAAATCGCTATTCGAGATTATGGTAACTCTGCGAATCACTAACTGATTTAATTTTTAATTATTTGTTTTTTTAATTATATATTGCTACCATTTTGTAGCATTTTGTGTTGAATTTTCATTGAGAATTTTCCCTATTCGATTCCAAAAACATTCCGCATCATCCCAAGCCCTAAAAGCCCAAATCGCTTTTCGAGATTACGGTAACTCAAACATTTTACGAGACTCCTCAAACATCGAAAATTCATCAGGAAACCAGATACAATTTTGTGTTGTATTTTCATACAGATTTTTTCCTAATCGATTACAAAACATTCCGCATCATTCCGAGCCCTAGAAGCCCAAATCGCTATTCGAGATTATGGTAACTCTGCGAATCACTAACTGATTTAATTTTAATTATTTATTTTTTTAATTATATATTGCTACCATTTTGTAGCATTTTGTGTTGAATTTTCATTGAGAATTTTCCCTATTCGATTCCAAAACATTCCGCATCATCCCAAGCCCTAAAAGCCCAAATCGCTTTTCGAGATTACGGTAACTCAAACATTTTACGAGACTCCTCAAACATCGAAAATTCGTCGGGAAACCAGATACAATTTTGTGTTATATTTTCATACAGAATTTTCCTAAGCGATTCCGAAACATTCCGCATCATTCCGAGCCCTAGAAGCCCAAATCGCTATTCGAGATTATGGTAACTCTGCGAATCACTAACTGATTTAATTTTTAATTATTTATTTTTTAATTATATATTGCTACCATTTTGTAGCATTTTGTGTTGAATTTTCATTGAGAATTTTTCCTAAGCGATTCCAAACCATTCCGCATCATCCCGAGCCCTAAAAGCCAAAATCGCTTTTCGTGATTACGGTAACTCAACATTTTACGAGACTCCTCAAACATCGAAAATTCGTCAGGAAACCAGATACAATTTTGTGTTATATTTTCATACAGAATTTTCCTAAGCGATTCCAAAACATTCCGCATCATTCCGAGCCCTAGAAGCCCAAATCGCTATTCGAGATTATGGTAACTCTGCGAATCACTAACTGATTTAATTTTTAATTATTTATTTTTTATTTATATATTGCTACCATTTTGTAGCATTTTGTGTTGAATTTTCATTGAGAATTTTCCCTATTCGATTCCAAAACATTCCGCATCATCCCAAGCCCTAAAAGCCCAAATCGCTTTTCGAGGTACGGTAACTCAACATTTTACGAGACTCCTCAAACATCGAAATTCATCAGGAAACAGATACAATTTTGTGTTGTATTTTCATACAGATTTTTTTCCTAATCGATTACAAAACATTCCGCATCATTCCGAGCCCTAGAAGCCCAAATCGCTATTCGAGATTATGGTAACTCTGCGAATCACTAACTGATTTAATTTTTAATTATTTATTTTTTAATTATATATTGCTACCATTTTGTAGCATTTTGTGTTGAATTTCATTGAGAATTTTCCCTATTCGATTCCAAAACATTCCGCATCATCCCAAGCCCTAAAAGCCCAAATCGCTTTTCGAGATTACGGTAACTCAACATTTACGTGACTCCTCAAACATCGAAAATTCATCAGGAAACCAGATACAATTTTGTGTTGTATTTTCATACAGATTTTTTTCCTAATCGATTCCGAAACATTCCGCATCATTCCGAGCCCTAGAAGCCCAAATCGCTATTCGAGATTATGGTAACTCTGCGAATCACTAACTGATTTAATTTTTAATTATTTATTTTTTAATTATATATTGCTACCATTTTGTAGCATTTTGTGTTGAATTTTCATTGAGAATTTTCCCTATTCGATTCCAAAACATTCCGCATCATTCCGAGCCCTAGAAGCCCAAATCGCTATTCGAGATTATGGTAACTCTGCGAATCACTAACTGATTTAATTTTTAATTATTTATTTTTTAATTATATATTGCTACCATTTTGTAGCATTTTGTGTTGAATTTTCATTGAGAATTTTCCCTGTTCGATTCCAAAACATTCCGCATCATCCCAAGCCCTAAAAGCCCAAATCGCTTTTCGAGGTACGGTAACTCAACATTTTACGAGACTCCTCAAACATCGAAAATTCATCAGGAAACCAGATATAATTTTGTGTTGTATTTTCATACAGATTTTTTTCCTAATCGATTACAAAACATTCCGCATCATTCCGAGCCCTAGAAGCCCAAATCGCTATTCGAGATTATGGTAACTCTGCGAATCACTAACTGATTTAATTTTTAATTATTTATTTTTTAATTATATATTGCTACCATTTTGTAGCATTTTGTGTTGAATTTTCATTGAGAATTTTCCCTATTCGATTCCAAAACATTCCGCATCATCCCAAGCCCTAAAAGCCCAAATCGCTTTTCGAGGTACGGTAACTCAACATTTTACGTGACTCCTCAAACATCGAAAATTCATCAGGAAACCAGATACAATTTTGTGTTGTATTTTCATACAGATTTTTTTCCTAATCGATTCCGAAACATTCCGCATCATTCCGAGCCCTAGAAGCCCAAATCGCTATTCGAGATTATGGTAACTCTGCGAATCACTAACTGATTTAATTTTTAATTATTTATTTTTTAATTATATATTGCTACAATTTTGTACCATTTTGTGTTTGTATTTTTCATAGAGAATTTTTCCTAAGCGATTCCAAAACATTCCGCATCATCCCGAGCCCTAAAAGCCAAAATCGCTTTTCGTGATTACGGTAACTCAACATTTTACGAGACTCCTCAAACATCGAAAATTCGTCAGGAGACCAGATACAATTTTGTGTTATATTTTCATACAGAATTTTCCTAAGCGATTCCAAAACATTCCGCATCATTCCGAGCCCTAGAAGCCCAAATCGCTATTCGAGATTATGGTAACTCTGCGAATCACTAACTGATTTAATTTTTAATTATATATTTTTTAATTATATATTGCTACCATTTTGTAGCATTTTGTGTTGAATTTTCATTGAGAATTTTCCCTATTCGATTCCAAAACATTCCGCATCATCCCAAGCCCTAAAAGCCAAATCGCTTTTCGAGATTACGGTAACTCAACATTTTACGAGACTCCTCAAACATCGAAAATTCGTCGGGAAACCAGATACAATTTTGTTTTTTTTTTTTTTTTTCTATTTTTCATATATTTTATTTTCATACAGATTTTTTTCCTAATCGATTACAAAACATTCCGCATCATTCCGAGCCCTAGAAGCCCAAATCGCTATTCGAGATTATGGTAACTCTGCGAATCACTAACTGATTTAATTTTTAATTATTTATTTTTTAATTATATATTGCTACCATTTTGTAGCATTTTGTGTTGAATTTTCATTGAGAATTTTCCCTATTCGATTCCAAAACATTCCGCATCATCCCAAGCCCTAAAAGCCCAAATCGCTATTCGAGGTACGGTAACTCAACATTTTACGAGACTCCTCAAACATCGAAAATTCGTCAGGAAACCAGATACAATTTTGTGTTTATTTTCATACAGAATTTCCTAAGCGATTCCAAAAGATTCCGCATCATTCCGAGCCCTAGAAGCCCAAATCGCTATTCGAGATTACGGTAACTCTGCGAATCACTAACTGATTTAATTTTTAGTTATTTATTTTTAAAATTATTTATTGCTACAATTTTGTACCATTTTGTGTTTGTATTTTTCATAGAGAATTTTTCCTAAGCGATTCCAAAACATTCCGCATCATCCCGAGCCCTAAAAGCCAAATCGCTTTTCGTGATTACGGTAACTCAACATTTTACGAGACTCCTCAAACATCGAAAATTCGTCAGGAAACCAGATACAATTTTGTGTTATATTTTCATACAGAATTTTCCTAAGCGATTCCAAAACATTCCGCATCATTCCGAGCCCTAGAAGCCCAAATCGCTATTCGAGATTATGGTAACTCTGCGAATCACTAACTGATTTAATTTTTAATTATTTATTTTTAATTATATATTGCTACCATTTTGTAGCATTTTGTGTTGAATTTTCATTAAGAATTTTCCCTATTCGATTCCAAAACATTCCGCATCATCCCAAGCCCTAAAAGCCCAAATCGCTTTTCGAGGTACGGTAACTCAACATTTTACGAGACTCCTCAAACATCGAAAATTCATCAGGAAACCAGATACAATTTTGTGTTGTATTTTCATACAGATTTTTTTCCTAATCGATTACAAAACATTCCGCATCATTCCGAGCCCTAGAAGCCCAAATCGCTATTCGAGATTATGGTAACTCTGCGAATCACTAACTGATTTAATTTTTAATTATTTATTTTTTAATTATATATTGCTACCATTTTGTAGCATTTTGTGTTGAATTTTCATTGAGAATTTTCCCTATTCGATTCCAAAACATTCCGCATCATCCCAAGCCCTAAAAGCCCAAATCGCTTTTCGAGGTACGGTAACTCAACATTTACGAGACTCCTCAAACATCGAAAATTCATCAGGAAACCAGATACAATTTTGTGTTGTATTTTCATACAGATTTTTTTCCTAATCGATTACAAAACATTCCGCATCATTCCGAGCCCTAGAAGCCCAAATCGCTATTCGAGATTACGGTAACTCTGCGAATCACTAACTGATTTAATTTTTAGTTATTTATTTTTAAAATTATTTATTGCTACAATTTTGTACCATTTTGTGTTTGTATTTTTCATAGAGAATTTTTCCTAAGCGATTCCAAAACATTCCGCATCATCCCGAGCCCTAAAAGCCAAAATCGCTTTTCGTGATTACGGTAACTCAACATTTTACGAGACTCCTCAAACATCGAAAATTCGTCAGGAAACCAGATACAATTTTGTGTTATATTTTCATACAGAATTTTACTAAGCGATTCCAAAACATTCCGCATCATTCCGAGCCCTAGAAGCCCAAATCGCTATTCGAGATTATGGTAACTCTGCGAATCACTAACTGATTTAATTTTTAATTATTTATTTTTTAATTATATATTGCTACCATTTTGTAGCATTTTGTGTTGAATTTTCATTAAGAATTTTCCCTATTCGATTCCAAAACATTCCGCATCATCCCAAGCCCTAAAAGCCCAAATCGCTTTTCGAGGTACGGTAACTCAACATTTTACGAGACTCCTCAAACATCGAAAATTCATCAGGAAACCAGATACAATTTTGTGTTGTATTTTCATACAGATTTTTTTCCTAATCGATTACAAAACATTCCGCATCATTCCGAGCCCTAGAAGCCCAAATCGCTATTCGAGATTACGGTAACTCTGCGAATCACTAACTGATTTAATTTTTAGTTATTTATTTTTAAAATTATTTATTGCTACAATTTTGTACCATTTTGTGTTTGTATTTTTCATAGAGAATTTTTCCTAAGCGATTCCAAAACATTCCGCATCATCCCGAGCCCTAAAAGCCAAAATCGCTTTTCGTGATTACGGTAACTCAACATTTTACGAGACTCCTCAAACATCGAAAATTCGTCAGGAAACCAGATACAATTTTGTGTTATATTTTCATACAGAATTTTCCTAAGCGATTCCAAAACATTCCGCATCATTCCGAGCCCTAGAAGCCCAAATCGCTATTCGAGATTATGGTAACTCTGCGAATCACTAACTGATTTAATTTTTAATTATTTATTTTTTAATTATATATTGCTACCATTTTGTAGCATTTTGTGTTGAATTTTCATTAAGAATTTTCCCTATTCGATTCCAAAACATTCCGCATCATCCCAAGCCCTAAAAGCCCAAATCGCTTTTCGAGGTACGGTAACTCAACATTTTACGAGACTCCTCAAACATCGAAAATTCATCAGGAAACCAGATACAATTTTGTGTTGTATTTTCATACAGATTTTTTTCCTAATCGATTACAAAACATTCCGCATCATTCCGAGCCCTAGAAGCCCAAATCGCTATTCGAGATTACGGTAACTCTGCGAATCACTAACTGATTTAATTTTTAGTTATTTATTTTTAAAATTATTTATTGCTACAATTTTGTACCATTTTGTGTTTGTATTTTTCATAGAGAATTTTTCCTAAGCGATTCCAAAACATTCCGCATCATCCCGAGCCCTAAAAGCCAAAATCGCTTTTCGTGATTACGGTAACTCAACATTTTACGAGACTCCTCAAACATCGAAAATTCGTCAGGAAACCAGATACAATTTTGTGTTATATTTTCATACAGAATTTTACTAAGCGATTCCAAAACATTCCGCATCATTCCGAGCCCTAGAAGCCCAAATCGCTATTCGAGATTATGGTAACTCTGCGAATCACTAACTGATTTAATTTTTAATTATTTATTTTTTAATTATATATTGCTACCATTTTGTAGCATTTTGTGTTGAATTTTCATTAAGAATTTTCCCTATTCGATTCCAAAACATTCCGCATCATCCCAAGCCCTAAAAGCCCAAATCGCTTTTCGAGGTACGGTAACTCAACATTTTACGAGACTCCTCAAACATCGAAAATTCATCAGGAAACCAGATACAATTTTGTGTTGTATTTTCATACAGATTTTTTTCCTAATCGATTACAAAACATTCCGCATCATTCCGAGCCCTAGAAGCCCAAATCGCTATTCGAGATTACGGTAACTCTGCGAATCACTAACTGATTTAATTTTTAGTTATTTATTTTTAAAATTATTTATTGCTACAATTTTGTACCATTTTGTGTTTGTATTTTTCATAGAGAATTTTTCCTAAGCGATTCCAAAACATTCCGCATCATCCCGAGCCCTAAAAGCCAAAATCGCTTTTCGTGATTACGGTAACTCAACATTTTACGAGACTCCTCAAACATCGAAAATTCGTCAGGAAACCAGATACAATTTTGTGTTATATTTTCATACAGAATTTTCCTAAGCGATTCCAAAACATTCCGCATCATTCCGAGCCCTAGAAGCCCAAATCGCTATTCGAGATTATGGTAACTCTGCGAATCACTAACTGATTTAATTTTTAATTATTTATTTTTTAATTATATATTGCTACCATTTTGTAGCATTTTGTGTTGAATTTTCATTAAGAATTTTCCCTATTCGATTCCAAAACATTCCGCATCATCCCAAGCCCTAAAAGCCCAAATCGCTTTTCGAGGTACGGTAACTCAACATTTTACGAGACTCCTCAAACATCGAAAATTCATCAGGAAACCAGATACAATTTTGTGTTGTATTTTCATACAGATTTTTTTCCTAATCGATTACAAAACATTCCGCATCATTCCGAGCCCTAGAAGCCCAAATCGCTATTCGAGATTACGGTAACTCTGCGAATCACTAACTGATTTAATTTTTAGTTATTTATTTTTAAAATTATTTATTGCTACAATTTTGTACCATTTTGTGTTTGTATTTTTCATAGAGAATTTTTCCTAAGCGATTCCAAAACATTCCGCATCATCCCGAGCCCTAAAAGCCAAAATCGCTTTTCGTGATTACGGTAACTCAACATTTTACGAGACTCCTCAAACATCGAAAATTCGTCAGGAAACCAGATACAATTTTGTGTTATATTTTCATACAGAATTTTACTAAGCGATTCCAAAACATTCCGCATCATTCCGAGCCCTAGAAGCCCAAATCGCTATTCGAGATTATGGTAACTCTGCGAATCACTAACTGATTTAATTTTTAATTATTTATTTTTTAATTATATATTGCTACCATTTTGTAGCATTTTGTGTTGAATTTTCATTAAGAATTTTCCCTATTCGATTCCAAAACATTCCGCATCATCCCAAGCCCTAAAAGCCCAAATCGCTTTTCGAGGTACGGTAACTCAACATTTTACGAGACTCCTCAAACATCGAAAATTCATCAGGAAACCAGATACAATTTTGTGTTGTATTTTCATACAGATTTTTTTCCTAATCGATTACAAAACATTCCGCATCATTCCGAGCCCTAGAAGCCCAAATCGCTATTCGAGATTACGGTAACTCTGCGAATCACTAACTGATTTAATTTTTAGTTATTTATTTTTAAAATTATTTATTGCTACAATTTTGTACCATTTTGTGTTTGTATTTTTCATAGAGAATTTTTCCTAAGCGATTCCAAAACATTCCGCATCATCCCGAGCCCTAAAAGCCAAAATCGCTTTTCGTGATTACGGTAACTCAACATTTTACGAGACTCCTCAAACATCGAAAATTCGTCAGGAAACCAGATACAATTTTGTGTTATATTTTCATACAGAATTTTCCTAAGCGATTCCAAAACATTCCGCATCATTCCGAGCCCTAGAAGCCCAAATCGCTATTCGAGATTATGGTAACTCTGCGAATCACTAACTGATTTAATTTTTAATTATTTATTTTTTAATTATATATTGCTACCATTTTGTAGCATTTTGTGTTGAATTTTCATTAAGAATTTTCCCTATTCGATTCCAAAACATTCCGCATCATCCCAAGCCCTAAAAGCCCAAATCGCTTTTCGAGGTACGGTAACTCAACATTTTACGAGACTCCTCAAACATCGAAAATTCATCAGGAAACCAGATACAATTTTGTGTTGTATTTTCATACAGATTTTTTTCCTAATCGATTACAAAACATTCCGCATCATTCCGAGCCCTAGAAGCCCAAATCGCTATTCGAGATTATGGTAACTCTGCGAATCACTAACTGATTTAATTTTTAATTATTTATTTTTTAATTATATATTGCTACCATTTTGTAGCATTTTGTGTTGAATTTTCATTGAGAATTTTCCCTATTCGATTCCAAAACATTCCGCATCATCCCAAGCCCTAAAAGCCCAAATCGCTTTTCGAGGTACGGTAACTCAACATTTTACGAGACTCCTCAAACATCGAAAATTCATCAGGAAACCAGATACAATTTTGTGTTGTATTTTCATACAGATTTTTTTCCTAATCGATTACAAAACATTCCGCATCATTCCGAGCCCTAGAAGCCCAAATCGCTATTCGAGATTACGGTAACTCTGCGAATCACTAACTGATTTAATTTTTAGTTATTTATTTTTAAAATTATTTATTGCTACAATTTTGTACCATTTTGTGTTTGTATTTTTCATAGAGAATTTTTCCTAAGCGATTCCAAAACATTCCGCATCATCCCGAGCCCTAAAAGCCAAAATCGCTTTTCGTGATTACGGTAACTCAACATTTTACGAGACTCCTCAAACATCGAAAATTCGTCAGGAAACCAGATACAATTTTGTGTTATATTTTCATACAGAATTTTCCTAAGCGATTCCAAAACATTCCGCATCATTCCGAGCCCTAGAAGCCCAAATCGCTATTCGAGATTATGGTAACTCTGCGAATCACTAACTGATTTAATTTTTAATTATTTATTTTTTAATTATATATTGCTACCATTTTGTAGCATTTTGTGTTGAATTTTCATTAAGAATTTTCCCTATTCGATTCCAAAACATTCCGCATCATCCCAAGCCCTAAAAGCCCAAATCGCTTTTCGAGGTACGGTAACTCAACATTTTACGAGACTCCTCAAACATCGAAAATTCATCAGGAAACCAGATACAATTTTGTGTTGTATTTTCATACAGATTTTTTTCCTAATCGATTACAAAACATTCCGCATCATTCCGAGCCCTAGAAGCCCAAATCGCTATTCGAGATTACGGTAACTCTGCGAATCACTAACTGATTTAATTTTTAGTTATTTATTTTTAAAATTATTTATTGCTACAATTTTGTACCATTTTGTGTTTGTATTTTTCATAGAGAATTTTTCCTAAGCGATTCCAAAACATTCCGCATCATCCCGAGCCCTAAAAGCCAAAATCGCTTTTCGTGATTACGGTAACTCAACATTTTACGAGACTCCTCAAACATCGAAAATTCGTCAGGAAACCAGATACAATTTTGTGTTATATTTTCATACAGAATTTTCCTAAGCGATTCCAAAACATTCCGCATCATTCCGAGCCCTAGAAGCCCAAATCGCTATTCGAGATTATGGTAACTCTGCGAATCACTAACTGATTTAATTTTTAATTATTTATTTTTTAATTATATATTGCTACCATTTTGTAGCATTTTGTGTTGAATTTTCATTAAGAATTTTCCCTATTCGATTCCAAAACATTCCGCATCATCCCAAGCCCTAAAAGCCCAAATCGCTTTTCGATGTACGGTAACTCAACATTTTACGTGACTCCTCAAACATCGAAAATTCATCAGGAAACCAGATACAATTTTGTGTTGTATTTTCATACAGATTTTTTTCCTAATCGATTCCAAAACATTCCGCATCATCCCAAGCCCTAAAAGCCCAAATCGCTTTTCGAGGTACGGTAACTCAACATTTTACGTGACTCCTCAAACATCGAAAATTCATCAGGAAACCAGATACAATTTTGTGTTGTATTTTCATACAGATTTTTTTCCTTATCGATTCCGAAACATTCCGCATCATTCCGAGCCCTAGAAGCCCAAATCGCTATTCGAGATTATGGTAACTCTGCGAATCACTAACTGATTTAATTTTTAATTATTTATTTTTTAATTATATATTGCTACCATTTTGTAGCATTTTGTGTTGAATTTTCATTGAAAATTTTCCCTATTCGATTCCAAAACATTCCGCATCATCCCAAGCCCTAAAAGCCCAAATCGCTTTTCGAGGTACGGTAACTCAACATTTTACGTGACTCCTCAAACATCGAAAATTCATCAGGAAACCAGATACAATTTTGTGTTGTATTTTCATACAGATTTTTTTCCTAATCGATTCCGAAACATTCCGCATCATCCCAAGCCCTAAAAGCCCAAATCGCTTTTCGAGGTACGGTAACTCAACATTTTACGTGACTCCTCAAACATCGAAAATTCATCAGGAAACCAGATACAATTTTGTGTTGTATTTTCATACAGATTTTTTTCCTAATCGATTACAAAACATTCCGCATCATTCCGAGCCCTAGAAGCCCAAATCGCTATTCGAGATTATGGTAACTCTGCGAATCACTAACTGATTTAATTTTTAATTATTTGTTTTTTAATTATATATTGCTACCATTTTGTAGCATTTTGTGTTGAATTTTCATTGAGAATTTTCCCTATTCGATTCCAAAACATTCCGCATCATCCCAAGCCCTAAAAGCCCAAATCGCTTTTCGAGATTACGGTAACTCAACATTTTACGAGACTCCTCAAACATCGAAAATTCATCAGGAAACCAGATACAATTTTGTGTTGTATTTTCATACAGATTTTTTCCTAATCGATTACAAAACATTCCGCATCATTCCGAGCCCTAGAAGCCCAAATCGCTATTCGAGATTATGGTAACTCTGCGAATCACTAACTGATTTAATTTTTAATTATTTATTTTTTAATTATATATTGCTACCATTTTGTAGCATTTTGTGTTGAATTTTCATTGAGAATTTTCCCTATTCGATTCCAAAACATTCCGCATCATCCCAAGCCCTAAAAGCCCAAATCGCTTTTCGAGATTACGGTAACTCAACATTTTACGAGACTCCTCAAACATCGAAAATTCGTCGGGAAACCAGATACAATTTTGTGTTATATTTTCATACAGAATTTTCCTAAGCGATTCCGAAACATTCCGCATCATTCCGAGCCCTAGAAGCCCAAATCGCTATTCGAGATTATGGTAACTCTGCGAATCACTAACTGATTTAATTTTTAATTATTTATTTTTTAATTATATATTGCTACCATTTTGTAGCATTTTGTGTTGAATTTTCATTGAGAATTTTTCCTAAGCGATTCCAAACCATTCCGCATCATCCCGAGCCCTAAAAGCCAAAATCGCTTTTCGTGATTACGGTAACTCAACATTTTACGAGACTCCTCAAACATCGAAAATTCATCAGGAAACCAGATACAATTTTGTGTTGTATTTTCATACAGATTTTTTTCCTAATCGATTCCGAAACATTCCGCATCATCCCAAGCCCTAAAAGCCCAAATCGCTTTTCGAGGTACGGTAACTCAACATTTTACGTGACTCCTCAAACATCGAAAATTCATCAGGAAACCAGATACAATTTTGTGTTGTATTTTCATACAGATTTTTTTCCTAATCGATTACAAAACATTCCGCATCATTCCGAGCCCTAGAAGCCCAAATCGCTATTCGAGATTATGGTAACTCTGCGAATCACTAACTGATTTAATTTTTAATTATTTGTTTTTTAATTATATATTGCTACCATTTTGTAGCATTTTGTGTTGAATTTTCATTGAGAATTTTCCCTATTCGATTCCAAAACATTCCGCATCATCCCAAGCCCTAAAAGCCCAAATCGCTTTTCGAGATTACGGTAACTCAACATTTTACGAGACTCCTCAAACATCGAAAATTCATCAGGAAACCAGATACAATTTTGTGTTGTATTTTCATACAGATTTTTTCCTAATCGATTACAAAACATTCCGCATCATTCCGAGCCCTAGAAGCCCAAATCGCTATTCGAGATTATGGTAACTCTGCGAATCACTAACTGATTTAATTTTTAATTATTTATTTTTTAATTATATATTGCTACCATTTTGTAGCATTTTGTGTTGAATTTTCATTGAGAATTTTCCCTATTCGATTCCAAAACATTCCGCATCATCCCAAGCCCTAAAAGCCCAAATCGCTTTTCGAGATTACGGTAACTCAACATTTTACGAGACTCCTCAAACATCGAAAATTCGTCGGGAAACCAGATACAATTTTGTGTTATATTTTCATACAGAATTTTCCTAAGCGATTCCGAAACATTCCGCATCATTCCGAGCCCTAGAAGCCCAAATCGCTATTCGAGATTATGGTAACTCTGCGAATCACTAACTGATTTAATTTTTAATTATTTATTTTTTAATTATATATTGCTACCATTTTGTAGCATTTTGTGTTGAATTTTCATTGAGAATTTTTCCTAAGCGATTCCAAACCATTCCGCATCATCCCGAGCCCTAAAAGCCAAAATCGCTTTTCGTGATTACGGTAACTCAACATTTTACGAGACTCCTCAAACATCGAAAATTCGTCAGGAAACCAGATACAATTTTGTGTTATATTTTCATACAGAATTTTCCTAAGCGATTCCAAAACATTCCGCATCATTCCGAGCCCTAGAAGCCCAAATCGCTATTCGAGATTATGGTAACTCTGCGAATCACTAACTGATTTAATTTTTAATTATTTATTTTTTAATTATATATTGCTACCATTTTGTAGCATTTTGTGTTGAATTTTCATTGAGAATTTTCCCTATTCGATTCCAAAACATTCCGCATCATCCCAAGCCCTAAAAGCCCAAATCGCTTTTCGAGGTACGGTAACTCAACATTTTACGAGACTCCTCAAACATCGAAAATTCATCAGGAAACCAGATACAATTTTGTGTTGTATTTTCATACAGATTTTTTTCCTAATCGATTACAAAACATTCCGCATCATTCCGAGCCCTAGAAGCCCAAATCGCTATTCGAGATTATGGTAACTCTGCGAATCACTAACTGATTTAATTTTTAATTATTTATTTTTTAATTATATATTGCTACCATTTTGTAGCATTTTGTGTTGAATTTTCATTGAGAATTTTCCCTATTCGATTCCAAAACATTCCGCATCATCCCAAGCCCTAAAAGCCCAAATCGCTTTTCGAGATTACGGTAACTCAACATTTTACGTGACTCCTCAAACATCGAAAATTCATCAGGAAACCAGATACAATTTTGTGTTGTATTTTCATACAGATTTTTTTCCTAATCGATTCCGAAACATTCCGCATCATTCCGAGCCCTAGAAGCCCAAATCGCTATTCGAGATTATGGTAACTCTGCGAATCACTAACTGATTTAATTTTTAATTATTTATTTTTTAATTATATATTGCTACCATTTTGTAGCATTTTGTGTTGAATTTTCATTGAGAATTTTCCCTATTCGATTCCAAAACATTCCGCATCATTCCGAGCCCTAGAAGCCCAAATCGCTATTCGAGATTATGGTAACTCTGCGAATCACTAACTGATTTAATTTTTAATTATTTATTTTTTAATTATATATTGCTACCATTTTGTAGCATTTTGTGTTGAATTTTCATTGAGAATTTTCCCTGTTCGATTCCAAAACATTCCGCATCATCCCAAGCCCTAAAAGCCCAAATCGCTTTTCGAGGTACGGTAACTCAACATTTTACGAGACTCCTCAAACATCGAAAATTCATCAGGAAACCAGATATAATTTTGTGTTGTATTTTCATACAGATTTTTTTCCTAATCGATTACAAAACATTCCGCATCATTCCGAGCCCTAGAAGCCCAAATCGCTATTCGAGATTATGGTAACTCTGCGAATCACTAACTGATTTAATTTTTAATTATTTATTTTTTAATTATATATTGCTACCATTTTGTAGCATTTTGTGTTGAATTTTCATTGAGAATTTTCCCTATTCGATTCCAAAACATTCCGCATCATCCCAAGCCCTAAAAGCCCAAATCGCTTTTCGAGGTACGGTAACTCAACATTTTACGTGACTCCTCAAACATCGAAAATTCATCAGGAAACCAGATACAATTTTGTGTTGTATTTTCATACAGATTTTTTTCCTAATCGATTCCGAAACATTCCGCATCATTCCGAGCCCTAGAAGCCCAAATCGCTATTCGAGATTATGGTAACTCTGCGAATCACTAACTGATTTAATTTTTAATTATATATTTTTTAATTATATATTGCTACCATTTTGTAGCATTTTGTGTTGAATTTTCATTGAGAATTTTCCCTATTCGATTCCAAAACATTCCGCATCATCCCAAGCCCTAAAAGCCCAAATCGCTTTTCGAGATTACGGTAACTCAACATTTTACGAGACTCCTCAAACATCGAAAATTCGTCGGGAAACCAGATACAATTTTGTTTTTTTTTTTTTTTTTCTATTTTTCATATATTTTATTTTCATACAGATTTTTTTCCTAATCGATTACAAAACATTCCGCATCATTCCGAGCCCTAGAAGCCCAAATCGCTATTCGAGATTATGGTAACTCTGCGAATCACTAACTGATTTAATTTTTAATTATTTATTTTTTAATTATATATTGCTACCATTTTGTAGCATTTTGTGTTGAATTTTCATTGAGAATTTTCCCTATTCGATTCCAAAACATTCCGCATCATCCCAAGCCCTAAAAGCCCAAATCGCTATTCGAGGTACGGTAACTCAACATTTTACGAGACTCCTCAAACATCGAAAATTCGTCAGGAAACCAGATACAATTTTGTGTTTATTTTCATACAGAATTTTCCTAAGCGATTCCAAAAGATTCCGCATCATTCCGAGCCCTAGAAGCCCAAATCGCTATTCGAGATTACGGTAACTCTGCGAATCACTAACTGATTTAATTTTTAGTTATTTATTTTTAAAATTATTTATTGCTACAATTTTGTACCATTTTGTGTTTGTATTTTTCATAGAGAATTTTTCCTAAGCGATTCCAAAACATTCCGCATCATCCCGAGCCCTAAAAGCCAAAATCGCTTTTCGTGATTACGGTAACTCAACATTTTACGAGACTCCTCAAACATCGAAAATTCGTCAGGAAACCAGATACAATTTTGTGTTATATTTTCATACAGAATTTTCCTAAGCGATTCCAAAACATTCCGCATCATTCCGAGCCCTAGAAGCCCAAATCGCTATTCGAGATTATGGTAACTCTGCGAATCACTAACTGATTTAATTTTTAATTATTTATTTTTTAATTATATATTGCTACCATTTTGTAGCATTTTGTGTTGAATTTTCATTAAGAATTTTCCCTATTCGATTCCAAAACATTCCGCATCATCCCAAGCCCTAAAAGCCCAAATCGCTTTTCGAGGTACGGTAACTCAACATTTTACGAGACTCCTCAAACATCGAAAATTCATCAGGAAACCAGATACAATTTTGTGTTGTATTTTCATACAGATTTTTTTCCTAATCGATTACAAAACATTCCGCATCATTCCGAGCCCTAGAAGCCCAAATCGCTATTCGAGATTATGGTAACTCTGCGAATCACTAACTGATTTAATTTTTAATTATTTATTTTTTAATTATATATTGCTACCATTTTGTAGCATTTTGTGTTGAATTTTCATTGAGAATTTTCCCTATTCGATTCCAAAACATTCCGCATCATCCCAAGCCCTAAAAGCCCAAATCGCTTTTCGAGGTACGGTAACTCAACATTTTACGAGACTCCTCAAACATCGAAAATTCATCAGGAAACCAGATACAATTTTGTGTTGTATTTTCATACAGATTTTTTTCCTAATCGATTACAAAACATTCCGCATCATTCCGAGCCCTAGAAGCCCAAATCGCTATTCGAGATTACGGTAACTCTGCGAATCACTAACTGATTTAATTTTTAGTTATTTATTTTTAAAATTATTTATTGCTACAATTTTGTACCATTTTGTGTTTGTATTTTTCATAGAGAATTTTTCCTAAGCGATTCCAAAACATTCCGCATCATCCCGAGCCCTAAAAGCCAAAATCGCTTTTCGTGATTACGGTAACTCAACATTTTACGAGACTCCTCAAACATCGAAAATTCGTCAGGAAACCAGATACAATTTTGTGTTATATTTTCATACAGAATTTTACTAAGCGATTCCAAAACATTCCGCATCATTCCGAGCCCTAGAAGCCCAAATCGCTATTCGAGATTATGGTAACTCTGCGAATCACTAACTGATTTAATTTTTAATTATTTATTTTTTAATTATATATTGCTACCATTTTGTAGCATTTTGTGTTGAATTTTCATTAAGAATTTTCCCTATTCGATTCCAAAACATTCCGCATCATCCCAAGCCCTAAAAGCCCAAATCGCTTTTCGAGGTACGGTAACTCAACATTTTACGAGACTCCTCAAACATCGAAAATTCATCAGGAAACCAGATACAATTTTGTGTTGTATTTTCATACAGATTTTTTTCCTAATCGATTACAAAACATTCCGCATCATTCCGAGCCCTAGAAGCCCAAATCGCTATTCGAGATTATGGTAACTCTGCGAATCACTAACTGATTTAATTTTTAATTATTTATTTTTTAATTATATATTGCTACCATTTTGTAGCATTTTGTGTTGAATTTTCATTGAGAATTTTCCCTATTCGATTCCAAAACATTCCGCATCATCCCAAGCCCTAAAAGCCCAAATCGCTTTTCGAGGTACGGTAACTCAACATTTTACGAGACTCCTCAAACATCGAAAATTCATCAGGAAACCAGATACAATTTTGTGTTGTATTTTCATACAGATTTTTTTCCTAATCGATTACAAAACATTCCGCATCATTCCGAGCCCTAGAAGCCCAAATCGCTATTCGAGATTACGGTAACTCTGCGAATCACTAACTGATTTAATTTTTAGTTATTTATTTTTAAAATTATTTATTGCTACAATTTTGTACCATTTTGTGTTTGTATTTTTCATAGAGAATTTTTCCTAAGCGATTCCAAAACATTCCGCATCATCCCGAGCCCTAAAAGCCAAAATCGCTTTTCGTGATTACGGTAACTCAACATTTTACGAGACTCCTCAAACATCGAAAATTCGTCAGGAAACCAGATACAATTTTGTGTTATATTTTCATACAGAATTTTACTAAGCGATTCCAAAACATTCCGCATCATTCCGAGCCCTAGAAGCCCAAATCGCTATTCGAGATTATGGTAACTCTGCGAATCACTAACTGATTTAATTTTTAATTATTTATTTTTTAATTATATATTGCTACCATTTTGTAGCATTTTGTGTTGAATTTTCATTAAGAATTTTCCCTATTCGATTCCAAAACATTCCGCATCATCCCAAGCCCTAAAAGCCCAAATCGCTTTTCGAGGTACGGTAACTCAACATTTTACGAGACTCCTCAAACATCGAAAATTCATCAGGAAACCAGATACAATTTTGTGTTGTATTTTCATACAGATTTTTTTCCTAATCGATTACAAAACATTCCGCATCATTCCGAGCCCTAGAAGCCCAAATCGCTATTCGAGATTACGGTAACTCTGCGAATCACTAACTGATTTAATTTTTAGTTATTTATTTTTAAAATTATTTATTGCTACAATTTTGTACCATTTTGTGTTTGTATTTTTCATAGAGAATTTTTCCTAAGCGATTCCAAAACATTCCGCATCATCCCGAGCCCTAAAAGCCAAAATCGCTTTTCGTGATTACGGTAACTCAACATTTTACGAGACTCCTCAAACATCGAAAATTCGTCAGGAAACCAGATACAATTTTGTGTTATATTTTCATACAGAATTTTCCTAAGCGATTCCAAAACATTCCGCATCATTCCGAGCCCTAGAAGCCCAAATCGCTATTCGAGATTATGGTAACTCTGCGAATCACTAACTGATTTAATTTTTAATTATTTATTTTTTAATTATATATTGCTACCATTTTGTAGCATTTTGTGTTGAATTTTCATTAAGAATTTTCCCTATTCGATTCCAAAACATTCCGCATCATCCCAAGCCCTAAAAGCCCAAATCGCTTTTCGAGGTACGGTAACTCAACATTTTACGAGACTCCTCAAACATCGAAAATTCATCAGGAAACCAGATACAATTTTGTGTTGTATTTTCATACAGATTTTTTTCCTAATCGATTACAAAACATTCCGCATCATTCCGAGCCCTAGAAGCCCAAATCGCTATTCGAGATTATGGTAACTCTGCGAATCACTAACTGATTTAATTTTTAATTATTTATTTTTTAATTATATATTGCTACCATTTTGTAGCATTTTGTGTTGAATTTTCATTGAGAATTTTCCCTATTCGATTCCAAAACATTCCGCATCATCCCAAGCCCTAAAAGCCCAAATCGCTTTTCGAGGTACGGTAACTCAACATTTTACGAGACTCCTCAAACATCGAAAATTCATCAGGAAACCAGATACAATTTTGTGTTGTATTTTCATACAGATTTTTTTCCTAATCGATTATAAAACATTCCGCATCATTCCGAGCCCTAGAAGCCCAAATCGCTATTCGAGATTACGGTAACTCTGCGAATCACTAACTGATTTAATTTTTAGTTATTTATTTTTAAAATTATTTATTGCTACAATTTTGTACCATTTTGTGTTTGTATTTTTCATAGAGAATTTTTCCTAAGCGATTCCAAAACATTCCGCATCATCCCGAGCCCTAAAAGCCAAAATCGCTTTTCGTGATTACGGTAACTCAACATTTTACGAGACTCCTCAAACATCGAAAATTCGTCAGGAAACCAGATACAATTTTGTGTTATATTTTCATACAGAATTTTCCTAAGCGATTCCAAAACATTCCGCATCATTCCGAGCCCTAGAAGCCCAAATCGCTATTCGAGATTATGGTAACTCTGCGAATCACTAACTGATTTAATTTTTAATTATTTATTTTTTAATTATATATTGCTACCATTTTGTAGCATTTTGTGTTGAATTTTCATTAAGAATTTTCCCTATTCGATTCCAAAACATTCCGCATCATCCCAAGCCCTAAAAGCCCAAATCGCTTTTCGAGGTACGGTAACTCAACATTTTACGAGACTCCTCAAACATCGAAAATTCATCAGGAAACCAGATACAATTTTGTGTTGTATTTTCATACAGATTTTTTTCCTAATCGATTACAAAACATTCCGCATCATTCCGAGCCCTAGAAGCCCAAATCGCTATTCGAGATTATGGTAACTCTGCGAATCACTAACTGATTTAATTTTTAATTATTTATTTTTTAATTATATATTGCTACCATTTTGTAGCATTTTGTGTTGAATTTTCATTAAGAATTTTCCCTATTCGATTCCAAAACATTCCGCATCATCCCAAGCCCTAAAAGCCCAAATCGCTTTTCGAGGTACGGTAACTCAACATTTTACGAGACTCCTCAAACATCGAAAATTCATCAGGAAACCAGATACAATTTTGTGTTGTATTTTCATACAGATTTTTTTCCTAATCGATTACAAAACATTCCGCATCATTCCGAGCCCTAGAAGCCCAAATCGCTATTCGAGATTATGGTAACTCTGCGAATCACTAACTGATTTAATTTTTAATTATTTATTTTTTAATTATATATTGCTACCATTTTGTAGCATTTTGTGTTGAATTTTCATTGAGAATTTTCCCTATTCGATTCCAAAACATTCCGCATCATCCCAAGCCCTAAAAGCCCAAATCGCTTTTCGAGGTACGGTAACTCAACATTTTACGAGACTCCTCAAACATCGAAAATTCATCAGGAAACCAGATACAATTTTTTGTTGTATTTTCATACAGATTTTTTTCCTAATCGATTACAAAACATTCCGCATCATTCCGAGCCCTAGAAGCCCAAATCGCTATTCGAGATTATGGTAACTCTGCGAATCACTAACTGATTTAATTTTTAATTATTTATTTTTTAATTATATATTGCTACCATTTTGTAGCATTTTGTGTTGAATTTTCATTGAGAATTTTCCCTATTCGATTCCAAAACATTCCGCATCATCCCAAGCCCTAAAAGCCCAAATCGCTATTCGAGGTACGGTAACTCAACATTTTACGAGACTCCTCAAACATCGAAAATTCGTCAGGAAACCAGATACAATTTTGTGTTTATTTTCATACAGAATTTTCCTAAGCGATTCCAAAAGATTCCGCATCATTCCGAGCCCTAGAAGCCCAAATCGCTATTCGAGATTACGGTAACTCTGCGAATCACTAACTGATTTAATTTTTAGTTATTTATTTTTAAAATTATTTATTGCTACAATTTTGTACCATTTTGTGTTTGTATTTTTCATAGAGAATTTTTCCTAAGCGATTCCAAAACATTCCGCATCATCCCGAGCCCTAAAAGCCAAAATCGCTTTTCGTGATTACGGTAACTCAACATTTTACGAGACTCCTCAAACATCGAAAATTCGTCAGGAAACCAGATACAATTTTGTGTTATATTTTCATACAGAATTTTCCTAAGCGATTCCAAAACATTCCGCATCATTCCGAGCCCTAGAAGCCCAAATCGCTATTCGAGATTATGGTAACTCTGCGAATCACTAACTGATTTAATTTTTAATTATTTATTTTTTAATTATATATTGCTACCATTTTGTAGCATTTTGTGTTGAATTTTCATTAAGAATTTTCCCTATTCGATTCCAAAACATTCCGCATCATCCCAAGCCCTAAAAGCCCAAATCGCTTTTCGAGGTACGGTAACTCAACATTTTACGAGACTCCTCAAACATCGAAAATTCATCAGGAAACCAGATACAATTTTGTGTTGTATTTTCATACAGATTTTTTTCCTAATCGATTACAAAACATTCCGCATTATTCCGAGCCCTAGAAGCCCAAATCGCTATTCGAGATTATGGTAACTCTGCGAATCACTAACTGATTTAATTTTTAATTATTTATTTTTTAATTATATATTGCTACCATTTTGTAGCATTTTGTGTTGAATTTTCATTGAGAATTTTCCCTATTCGATTCCAAAACATTCCGCATCATCCCAAGCCCTAAAAGCCCAAATCGCTTTTCGAGGTACGGTAACTCAACATTTTACGAGACTCCTCAAACATCGAAAATTCATCAGGAAACCAGATACAATTTTGTGTTGTATTTTCATACAGATTTTTTTCCTAATCGATTACAAAACATTCCGCATCATTCCGAGCCCTAGAAGCCCAAATCGCTATTCGAGATTACGGTAACTCTGCGAATCACTAACTGATTTAATTTTTAGTTATTTATTTTTAAAATTATTTATTGCTACAATTTTGTACCATTTTGTGTTTGTATTTTTCATAGAGAATTTTTCCTAAGCGATTCCAAAACATTCCGCATCATCCCGAGCCCTAAAAGCCAAAATCGCTTTTCGTGATTACGGTAACTCAACATTTTACGAGACTCCTCAAACATCGAAAATTCGTCAGGAAACCAGATACAATTTTGTGTTATATTTTCATACAGAATTTTCCTAAGCGATTCCAAAACATTCCGCATCATTCCGAGCCCTAGAAGCCCAAATCGCTATTCGAGATTATGGTAACTCTGCGAATCACTAACTGATTTAATTTTTAATTATTTATTTTTTAATTATATATTGCTACCATTTTGTAGCATTTTGTGTTGAATTTTCATTAAGAATTTTCCCTATTCGATTCCAAAACATTCCGCATCATCCCAAGCCCTAAAAGCCCAAATCGCTTTTCGAGGTACGGTAACTCAACATTTTACGAGACTCCTCAAACATCGAAAATTCATCAGGAAACCAGATACAATTTTGTGTTGTATTTTCATACAGATTTTTTTCCTAATCGATTACAAAACATTCCGCATCATTCCGAGCCCTAGAAGCCCAAATCGCTATTCGAGATTATGGTAACTCTGCGAATCACTAACTGATTTAATTTTTAATTATTTATTTTTTAATTATATATTGCTACCATTTTGTAGCATTTTGTGTTGAATTTTCATTGAGAATTTTCCCTATTCGATTCCAAAACATTCCGCATCATCCCAAGCCCTAAAAGCCCAAATCGCTTTTCGAGGTACGGTAACTCAACATTTTACGAGACTCCTCAAACATCGAAAATTCATCAGGAAACCAGATACAATTTTTTGTTGTATTTTCATACAGATTTTTTTCCTAATCGATTACAAAACATTCCGCATCATTCCGAGCCCTAGAAGCCCAAATCGCTATTCGAGATTATGGTAACTCTGCGAATCACTAACTGATTTAATTTTTAATTATTTATTTTTTAATTATATATTGCTACCATTTTGTAGCATTTTGTGTTGAATTTTCATTGAGAATTTTCCCTATTCGATTCCAAAACATTCCGCATCATCCCGAGCCCTAAAAGCCAAAATCGCTTTTCGTGATTACGGTAACTCAACATTTTACGAGACTCCTCAAACATCGAAAATTCGTCAGGAAACCAGATACAATTTTGTGTTATATTTTCATACAGAATTTTCCTAAGCGATTCCAAAACATTCCGCATCATTCCGAGCCCTAGAAGCCCAAATCGCTATTCGAGATTATGGTAACTCTGCGAATCACTAACTGATTTAATTTTTAATTATTTATTTTTTAATTATATATTGCTACCATTTTGTAGCATTTTGTGTTGAATTTTCATTAAGAATTTTCCCTATTCGATTCCAAAACATTCCGCATCATCCCAAGCCCTAAAAGCCCAAATCGCTTTTCGAGGTACGGTAACTCAACATTTTACGAGACTCCTCAAACATCGAAAATTCATCAGGAAACCAGATACAATTTTGTGTTGTATTTTCATACAGATTTTTTTCCTAATCGATTACAAAACATTCCGCATCATTCCGAGCCCTAGAAGCCCAAATCGCTATTCGAGATTATGGTAACTCTGCGAATCACTAACTGATTTAATTTTTAATTATTTATTTTTTAATTATATATTGCTACCATTTTGTAGCATTTTGTGTTGAATTTTCATTGAGAATTTTCCCTATTCGATTCCAAAACATTCCGCATCATCCCAAGCCCTAAAAGCCCAAATGGCTATTCGAGGTACGGTAACTCAACATTTTACGAGACTCCTCAAACATCGAAAATTCATCAGGAAACCAGATACAATTTTGTGTTGTATTTTCATACAGATTTTTTTCCTAATCGATTACAAAACATTCCGCATCATTCCGAGCCCTAGAAGCCCAAATCGCTATTCGAGATTATGGTAACTCTGCGAATCACTAACTGATTTAATTTTTAATTATTTATTTTTTAATTATATATTGCTACCATTTTGTAGCATTTTGTGTTGAATTTTCATTGAGAATTTTCCCTATTCGATTCCAAAACATTCCGCATCATCCCAAGCCCTAAAAGCCCAAATCGCTTTTCGAGGTACGGTAACTCAACATTTTACGAGACTCCTCAAACATCGAAAATTCATCAGGAAACCAGATACAATTTTTTGTTGTATTTTCATACAGATTTTTTTCCTAATCGATTACAAAACATTCCGCATCATTCCGAGCCCTAGAAGCCCAAATCGCTATTCGAGATTATGGTAACTCTGCGAATCACTAACTGATTTAATTTTTAATTATTTATTTTTTAATTATATATTGCTACCATTTTGTAGCATTTTGTGTTGAATTTTCATTGAGAATTTTCCCTATTCGATTCCAAAACATTCCGCATCATCCCGAGCCCTAAAAGCCAAAATCGCTTTTCGTGATTACGGTAACTCAACATTTTACGAGACTCCTCAAACATCGAAAATTCGTCAGGAAACCAGATACAATTTTGTGTTATATTTTCATACAGAATTTTCCTAAGCGATTCCAAAACATTCCGCATCATTCCGAGCCCTAGAAGCCCAAATCGCTATTCGAGATTATGGTAACTCTGCGAATCACTAACTGATTTAATTTTTAATTATTTATTTTTTAATTATATATTGCTACCATTTTGTAGCATTTTGTGTTGAATTTTCATTAAGAATTTTCCCTATTCGATTCCAAAACATTCCGCATCATCCCAAGCCCTAAAAGCCCAAATCGCTTTTCGAGGTACGGTAACTCAACATTTTACGAGACTCCTCAAACATCGAAAATTCATCAGGAAACCAGATACAATTTTGTGTTGTATTTTCATACAGATTTTTTTCCTAATCGATTACAAAACATTCCGCATCATTCCGAGCCCTAGAAGCCCAAATCGCTATTCGAGATTATGGTAACTCTGCGAATCACTAACTGATTTAATTTTTAATTATTTATTTTTTAATTATATATTGCTACCATTTTGTAGCATTTTGTGTTGAATTTTCATTGAGAATTTTCCCTATTCGATTCCAAAACATTCCGCATCATCCCAAGCCCTAAAAGCCCAAATCGCTTTTCGAGGTACGGTAACTCAACATTTTACGAGACTCCTCAAACATCGAAAATTCATCAGGAAACCAGATACAATTTTTTGTTGTATTTTCATACAGATTTTTTTCCTAATCGATTACAAAACATTCCGCATCATTCCGAGCCCTAGAAGCCCAAATCGCTATTCGAGATTATGGTAACTCTGCGAATCACTAACTGATTTAATTTTTAATTATTTATTTTTTAATTATATATTGCTACCATTTTGTAGCATTTTGTGTTGAATTTTCATTGAGAATTTTCCCTATTCGATTCCAAAACATTCCGCATCATCCCGAGCCCTAAAAGCCAAAATCGCTTTTCGTGATTACGGTAACTCAACATTTTACGAGACTCCTCAAACATCGAAAATTCGTCAGGAAACCAGATACAATTTTGTGTTATATTTTCATACAGAATTTTCCTAAGCGATTCCAAAACATTCCGCATCATTCCGAGCCCTAGAAGCCCAAATCGCTATTCGAGATTATGGTAACTCTGCGAATCACTAACTGATTTAATTTTTAATTATTTATTTTTTAATTATATATTGCTACCATTTTGTAGCATTTTGTGTTGAATTTTCATTAAGAATTTTCCCTATTCGATTCCAAAACATTCCGCATCATCCCAAGCCCTAAAAGCCCAAATCGCTTTTCGAGGTACGGTAACTCAACATTTTACGAGACTCCTCAAACATCGAAAATTCATCAGGAAACCAGATACAATTTTGTGTTGTATTTTCATACAGATTTTTTTCCTAATCGATTACAAAACATTCCGCATCATTCCGAGCCCTAGAAGCCCAAATCGCTATTCGAGATTATGGTAACTCTGCGAATCACTAACTGATTTAATTTTTAATTATTTATTTTTTAATTATATATTGCTACCATTTTGTAGCATTTTGTGTTGAATTTTCATTGAGAATTTTCCCTATTCGATTCCAAAACATTCCGCATCATCCCAAGCCCTAAAAGCCCAAATGGCTATTCGAGGTACGGTAACTCAACATTTTACGAGACTCCTCAAACATCGAAAATTCATCAGGAAACCAGATACAATTTTGTGTTGTATTTTCATACAGATTTTTTTCCTAATCGATTACAAAACATTCCGCATCATTCCGAGCCCTAGAAGCCCAAATCGCTATTCGAGATTATGGTAACTCTGCGAATCACTAACTGATTTAATTTTTAATTATTTATTTTTTAATTATATATTGCTACCATTTTGTAGCATTTTGTGTTGAATTTTCATTGAGAATTTTCCCTATTCGATTCCAAAACATTCCGCATCATCCCAAGCCCTAAAAGCCCAAATCGCTTTTCGAGGTACGGTAACTCAACATTTTACGAGACTCCTCAAACATCGAAAATTCATCAGGAAACCAGATACAATTTTTTGTTGTATTTTCATACAGATTTTTTTCCTAATCGATTACAAAACATTCCGCATCATTCCGAGCCCTAGAAGCCCAAATCGCTATTCGAGATTATGGTAACTCTGCGAATCACTAACTGATTTAATTTTTAATTATTTATTTTTTAATTATATATTGCTACCATTTTGTAGCATTTTGTGTTGAATTTTCATTGAGAATTTTCCCTATTCGATTCCAAAACATTCCGCATCATCCCGAGCCCTAAAAGCCAAAATCGCTTTTCGTGATTACGGTAACTCAACATTTTACGAGACTCCTCAAACATCGAAAATTCGTCAGGAAACCAGATACAATTTTGTGTTATATTTTCATACAGAATTTTCCTAAGCGATTCCAAAACATTCCGCATCATTCCGAGCCCTAGAAGCCCAAATCGCTATTCGAGATTATGGTAACTCTGCGAATCACTAACTGATTTAATTTTTAATTATTTATTTTTTAATTATATATTGCTACCATTTTGTAGCATTTTGTGTTGAATTTTCATTAAGAATTTTCCCTATTCGATTCCAAAACATTCCGCATCATCCCAAGCCCTAAAAGCCCAAATCGCTTTTCGAGGTACGGTAACTCAACATTTTACGAGACTCCTCAAACATCGAAAATTCATCAGGAAACCAGATACAATTTTGTGTTGTATTTTCATACAGATTTTTTTCCTAATCGATTACAAAACATTCCGCATCATTCCGAGCCCTAGAAGCCCAAATCGCTATTCGAGATTATGGTAACTCTGCGAATCACTAACTGATTTAATTTTTAATTATTTATTTTTTAATTATATATTGCTACCATTTTGTAGCATTTTGTGTTGAATTTTCATTGAGAATTTTCCCTATTCGATTCCAAAACATTCCGCATCATCCCAAGCCCTAAAAGCCCAAATGGCTATTCGAGGTACGGTAACTCAACATTTTACGAGACTCCTCAAACATCGAAAATTCATCAGGAAACCAGATACAATTTTGTGTTGTATTTTCATACAGATTTTTTTCCTAATCGATTACAAAACATTCCGCATCATTCCGAGCCCTAGAAGCCCAAATCGCTATTCGAGATTATGGTAACTCTGCGAATCACTAACTGATTTAATTTTTAATTATTTATTTTTTAATTATATATTGCTACCATTTTGTAGCATTTTGTGTTGAATTTTCATTGAGAATTTTCCCTATTCGATTCCAAAACATTCCGCATCATCCCAAGCCCTAAAAGCCCAAATCGCTTTTCGAGGTACGGTAACTCAACATTTTACGAGACTCCTCAAACATCGAAAATTCATCAGGAAACCAGATACAATTTTTTGTTGTATTTTCATACAGATTTTTTTCCTAATCGATTACAAAACATTCCGCATCATTCCGAGCCCTAGAAGCCCAAATCGCTATTCGAGATTATGGTAACTCTGCGAATCACTAACTGATTTAATTTTTAATTATTTATTTTTTAATTATATATTGCTACCATTTTGTAGCATTTTGTGTTGAATTTTCATTGAGAATTTTCCCTATTCGATTCCAAAACATTCCGCATCATCCCGAGCCCTAAAAGCCAAAATCGCTTTTCGTGATTACGGTAACTCAACATTTTACGAGACTCCTCAAACATCGAAAATTCGTCAGGAAACCAGATACAATTTTGTGTTATATTTTCATACAGAATTTTCCTAAGCGATTCCAAAACATTCCGCATCATTCCGAGCCCTAGAAGCCCAAATCGCTATTCGAGATTATGGTAACTCTGCGAATCACTAACTGATTTAATTTTTAATTATTTATTTTTTAATTATATATTGCTACCATTTTGTAGCATTTTGTGTTGAATTTTCATTAAGAATTTTCCCTATTCGATTCCAAAACATTCCGCATCATCCCAAGCCCTAAAAGCCCAAATCGCTTTTCGAGGTACGGTAACTCAACATTTTACGAGACTCCTCAAACATCGAAAATTCATCAGGAAACCAGATACAATTTTGTGTTGTATTTTCATACAGATTTTTTTCCTAATCGATTACAAAACATTCCGCATCATTCCGAGCCCTAGAAGCCCAAATCGCTATTCGAGATTATGGTAACTCTGCGAATCACTAACTGATTTAATTTTTAATTATTTATTTTTTAATTATATATTGCTACCATTTTGTAGCATTTTGTGTTGAATTTTCATTGAGAATTTTCCCTATTCGATTCCAAAACATTCCGCATCATCCCAAGCCCTAAAAGCCCAAATGGCTATTCGAGGTACGGTAACTCAACATTTTACGAGACTCCTCAAACATCGAAAATTCATCAGGAAACCAGATACAATTTTGTGTTGTATTTTCATACAGATTTTTTTCCTAATCGATTACAAAACATTCCGCATCATTCCGAGCCCTAGAAGCCCAAATCGCTATTCGAGATTATGGTAACTCTGCGAATCACTAACTGATTTAATTTTTAATTATTTATTTTTTAATTATATATTGCTACCATTTTGTAGCATTTTGTGTTGAATTTTCATTGAGAATTTTCCCTATTCGATTCCAAAACATTCCGCATCATCCCAAGCCCTAAAAGCCCAAATGGCTATTCGAGGTACGGTAACTCAACATTTTACGAGACTCCTCAAACATCGAAAATTCATCAGGAAACCAGATACAATTTTGTGTTGTATTTTCATACAGATTTTTTTCCTAATCGATTACAAAACATTCCGCATCATTCCGAGCCCTAGAAGCCCAAATCGCTATTCGAGATTATGGTAACTCTGCGAATCACTAACTGATTTAATTTTTAATTATTTATTTTTTAATTATATATTGCTACCATTTTGTAGCATTTTGTGTTGAATTTTCATTGAGAATTTTCCCTATTCGATTCCAAAACATTCCGCATCATCCCAAGCCCTAAAAGCCCAAATCGCTTTTCGAGGTACGGTAACTCAACATTTTACGAGACTCCTCAAACATCGAAAATTCATCAGGAAACCAGATACAATTTTGTGTTGTATTTTCATACAGATTTTTTTCCTAATCGATTACAAAACATTCCGCATCATTCCGAGCCCTAGAAGCCCAAATCGCTATTCGAGATTACGGTAACTCTGCGAATCACTAACTGATTTAATTTTTAGTTATTTATTTTTAAAATTATTTATTGCTACAATTTTGTACCATTTTGTGTTTGTATTTTTCATAGAGAATTTTTCCTAAGCGATTCCAAAACATTCCGCATCATCCCGAGCCCTAAAAGCCAAAATCGCTTTTCGTGATTACGGTAACTCAACATTTTACGAGACTCCTCAAACATCGAAAATTCGTCAGGAAACCAGATACAATTTTGTGTTATATTTTCATACAGAATTTTCCTAAGCGATTCCAAAACATTCCGCATCATTCCGAGCCCTAGAAGCCCAAATCGCTATTCGAGATTATGGTAACTCTGCGAATCACTAACTGATTTAATTTTTAATTATTTATTTTTTAATTATATATTGCTACCATTTTGTAGCATTTTGTGTTGAATTTTCATTAAGAATTTTCCCTATTCGATTCCAAAACATTCCGCATCATCCCAAGCCCTAAAAGCCCAAATCGCTTTTCGAGGTACGGTAACTCAACATTTTACGAGACTCCTCAAACATCGAAAATTCATCAGGAAACCAGATACAATTTTGTGTTGTATTTTCATACAGATTTTTTTCCTAATCGATTACAAAACATTCCGCATCATTCCGAGCCCTAGAAGCCCAAATCGCTATTCGAGATTATGGTAACTCTGCGAATCACTAACTGATTTAATTTTTAATTATTTATTTTTTAATTATATATTGCTACCATTTTGTAGCATTTTGTGTTGAATTTTCATTGAGAATTTTCCCTATTCGATTCCAAAACATTCCGCATCATCCCAAGCCCTAAAAGCCCAAATCGCTTTTCGAGGTACGGTAACTCAACATTTTACGAGACTCCTCAAACATCGAAAATTCATCAGGAAACCAGATACAATTTTTTGTTGTATTTTCATACAGATTTTTTTCCTAATCGATTACAAAACATTCCGCATCATTCCGAGCCCTAGAAGCCCAAATCGCTATTCGAGATTATGGTAACTCTGCGAATCACTAACTGATTTAATTTTTAATTATTTATTTTTTAATTATATATTGCTACCATTTTGTAGCATTTTGTGTTGAATTTTCATTGAGAATTTTCCCTATTCGATTCCAAAACATTCCGCATCATCCCAAGCCCTAAAAGCCCAAATCGCTTTTCGAGGTACGGTAACTCAACATTTTACGAGACTCCTCAAACATCGAAAATTCATCAGGAAACCAGATACAATTTTGTGTTGTATTTTCATACAGATTTTTTTCCTAATCGATTACAAAACATTCCGCATCATTCCGAGCCCTAGAAGCCCAAATCGCTATTCGAGATTACGGTAACTCTGCGAATCACTAACTGATTTAATTTTTAGTTATTTATTTTTAAAATTATTTATTGCTACAATTTTGTACCATTTTGTGTTTGTATTTTTCATAGAGAATTTTTCCTAAGCGATTCCAAAACATTCCGCATCATCCCGAGCCCTAAAAGCCAAAATCGCTTTTCGTGATTACGGTAACTCAACATTTTACGAGACTCCTCAAACATCGAAAATTCGTCAGGAAACCAGATACAATTTTGTGTTATATTTTCATACAGAATTTTCCTAAGCGATTCCAAAACATTCCGCATCATTCCGAGCCCTAGAAGCCCAAATCGCTATTCGAGATTATGGTAACTCTGCGAATCACTAACTGATTTAATTTTTAATTATTTATTTTTTAATTATATATTGCTACCATTTTGTAGCATTTTGTGTTGAATTTTCATTAAGAATTTTCCCTATTCGATTCCAAAACATTCCGCATCATCCCAAGCCCTAAAAGCCCAAATCGCTTTTCGAGGTACGGTAACTCAACATTTTACGAGACTCCTCAAACATCGAAAATTCATCAGGAAACCAGATACAATTTTGTGTTGTATTTTCATACAGATTTTTTTCCTAATCGATTACAAAACATTCCGCATCATTCCGAGCCCTAGAAGCCCAAATCGCTATTCGAGATTATGGTAACTCTGCGAATCACTAACTGATTTAATTTTTAATTATTTATTTTTTAATTATATATTGCTACCATTTTGTAGCATTTTGTGTTGAATTTTCATTGAGAATTTTCCCTATTCGATTCCAAAACATTCCGCATCATCCCAAGCCCTAAAAGCCCAAATCGCTTTTCGAGGTACGGTAACTCAACATTTTACGAGACTCCTCAAACATCGAAAATTCATCAGGAAACCAGATACAATTTTTTGTTGTATTTTCATACAGATTTTTTTCCTAATCGATTACAAAACATTCCGCATCATTCCGAGCCCTAGAAGCCCAAATCGCTATTCGAGATTATGGTAACTCTGCGAATCACTAACTGATTTAATTTTTAATTATTTATTTTTTAATTATATATTGCTACCATTTTGTAGCATTTTGTGTTGAATTTTCATTGAGAATTTTCCCTATTCGATTCCAAAACATTCCGCATCATCCCGAGCCCTAAAAGCCAAAATCGCTTTTCGTGATTACGGTAACTCAACATTTTACGAGACTCCTCAAACATCGAAAATTCGTCAGGAAACCAGATACAATTTTGTGTTATATTTTCATACAGAATTTTCCTAAGCGATTCCAAAACATTCCGCATCATTCCGAGCCCTAGAAGCCCAAATCGCTATTCGAGATTATGGTAACTCTGCGAATCACTAACTGATTTAATTTTTAATTATTTATTTTTTATTATATATTGCTACCATTTTGTAGCATTTTGTGTTGAATTTTCATTAAGAATTTTCCCTATTCGATTCCAAAACATTCCGCATCATCCCAAGCCCTAAAAGCCCAAATCGCTTTTCGAGGTACGGTAACTCAACATTTTACGAGACTCCTCAAACATCGAAAATTCATCAGGAAACCAGATACAATTTTGTGTTGTATTTTCATACAGATTTTTTTCCTAATCGATTACAAAACATTCCGCATCATTCCGAGCCCTAGAAGCCCAAATCGCTATTCGAGATTATGGTAACTCTGCGAATCACTAACTGATTTAATTTTTAATTATTTATTTTTTAATTATATATTGCTACCATTTTGTAGCATTTTGTGTTGAATTTTCATTGAGAATTTTCCCTATTCGATTCCAAAACATTCCGCATCATCCCAAGCCCTAAAAGCCCAAATGGCTATTCGAGGTACGGTAACTCAACATTTTACGAGACTCCTCAAACATCGAAAATTCATCAGGAAACCAGATACAATTTTGTGTTGTATTTTCATACAGATTTTTTCCTAATCGATTACAAAACATTCCGCATCATTCCGAGCCCTAGAAGCCCAAATCGCTATTCGAGATTATGGTAACTCTGCGAATCACTAACTGATTTAATTTTTAATTATTTATTTTTTAATTATATATTGCTACCATTTTGTAGCATTTTGTGTTGAATTTTCATTGAGAATTTTCCCTATTCGATTCCAAAACATTCCGCATCATCCCAAGCCCTAAAAGCCCAAATCGCTTTTCGAGGTACGGTAACTCAACATTTTACGAGACTCCTCAAACATCGAAAATTCATCAGGAAACCAGATACAATTTTGTGTTGTATTTTCATACAGATTTTTTTCCTAATCGATTACAAAACATTCCGCATCATTCCGAGCCCTAGAAGCCCAAATCGCTATTCGAGATTATGGTAACTCTGCGAATCACTAACTGATTTAATTTTTAATTATTTATTTTTTAATTATATATTGCTACCATTTTGTAGCATTTTGTGTTGAATTTTCATTGAGAATTTTCCCTATTCGATTCCAAAACATTCCGCATCATCCCAAGCCCTAAAAGCCCAAATCGCTATTCGAGGTACGGTAACTCAACATTTTACGAGACTCCTCAAACATCGAAAATTCATTAGGAAACCAGATACAATTTTGTGTTGTATTTTCATACAGATTTTTTTCCTAATCGATTACAAAACATTCCGCATCATTCCGAGCCCTAGAAGCCCAAATCGCTATTCGAGATTATGGTAACTCTGCGAATCACTAACTGATTTAATTTTTAATTATTTATTTTTTAATTATATATTGCTACCATTTTGTAGCATTTTGTGTTGAATTTTCATTGAGAATTTTCCCTATTCGATTCCAAAACATTCCGCATCATCCCAAGCCCTAAAAGCCCAAATCGCTTTTCGAGGTACGGTAACTCAACATTTTACGAGACTCCTCAAACATCGAAAATTCATCAGGAAACCAGATACAATTTTGTGTTGTATTTTCATACAGATTTTTTTCCTAATCGATTACAAAACATTCCGCATCATTCCGAGCCCTATAAGCCCAAATCGCTATTCGAGATTACGGTAACTCTGCGAATCACTAACTGATTTAATTTTTAGTTATTTATTTTTAAAATTATTTATTGCTACAATTTTGTACCATTTTGTGTTTGTATTTTTCATAGAGAATTTTTCCTAAGCGATTCCAAAACATTCCGCATCATCCCGAGCCCTAAAAGCCAAAATCGCTTTTCGTGATTACGGTAACTCAACATTTTACGAGACTCCTCAAACATCGAAAATTCATCAGGAAACCAGATACAATTTTGTGTTGTATTTTCATACAGATTTTTTTCCTAATCGATTACAAAACATTCCGCATCATTCCGAGCCCTAGAAGCCCAAATCGCTATTCGAGATTATGGTAACTCTGCGAATCACTAACTGATTTAATTTTTAATTATTTATTTTTTAATTATATATTGCTACCATTTTGTAGCATTTTGTGTTGAATTTTCATTGAGAATTTTCCCTATTCGATTCCAAAACATTCCGCATCATCCCAAGCCCTAAAAGCCCAAATCGCTTTTCGAGGTACGGTAACTCAACATTTTACGAGACTCCTCAAACATCGAAAATTCATCAGGAAACCAGATACAATTTTGTGTTGTATTTTCATATAGATTTTTTTCCTAATCGATTACAAAACATTCCGCATCATTCCGAGCCCTATAAGCCCAAATCGCTATTCGAGATTACGGTAACTCTGCGAATCACTAACTGATTTAATTTTTAGTTATTTATTTTTAAAATTATTTATTGCTACAATTTTGTACCATTTTGTGTTTGTATTTTTCATAGAGAATTTTTCCTAAGCGATTCCAAAACATTCCGCATCATCCCGAGCCCTAAAAGCCAAAATCGCTTTTCGTGATTACGGTAACTCAACATTTTACGAGACTCCTCAAACATCGAAAATTCGTCAGGAAACCAGATACAATTTTGTGTTATATTTTCATACAGAATTTTCCTAAGCGATTCCAAAACATTCCGCATCATTCCGAGCCCTAGAAGCCCAAATCGCTATTCGAGATTATGGTAACTCTGCGAATCACTAACTGATTTAATTTTTAATTATTTATTTTTTAATTATATATTGCTACCATTTTGTAGCATTTTGTGTTGAATTTTCATTAAGAATTTTCCCTATTCGATTCCAAAACATTCCGCATCATCCCGAGCCCTAAAAGCCAAAATCGCTTTTCGTGATTACGGTAACTCAACATTTTACGAGACTCCTCAAACATCGAAAATTCGTCAGGAAACCAGATACAATTTTGTGTTATATTTTCATACAGAATTTTCCTAAGCGATTCCAAAACATTCCGCATCATTCCGAGCCCTAGAAGCCCAAATCGCTATTCGAGATTATGGTAACTCTGCGAATCACTAACTGATTTAATTTTTAATTATTTATTTTTTAATTATATATTGCTACCATTTTGTAGCATTTTGTGTTGAATTTTCATTGAGAATTTTCCCTATTCGATTCCAAAACATTCCGCATCATCCCAAGCCCTAAAAGCCCAAATCGCTATTCGAGGTACGGTAACTCAACATTTTACGAGACTCCTCAAACATCGAAAATTCGTCAGGAAACCAGATACAATTTTGTGTTATATTTTCATACAGAATTTTCCTAAGCGATTCCAAAACATTCCGCATCATTCCGAGCCCTAGAAGCCCAAATCGCTATTCGAGATTACGGTAACTCTGCGAATCACTAACTGATTTAATTTTTAGTTATTTATTTTTAAAATTATTTATTGCTACAATTTTGTACCATTTTGTGTTTGTATTTTTCATAGAGAATTTTTCCTAAGCGATTCCAAAACATTCCGCATCATCCCGAGCCCTAAAAGCCAAAATCGCTTTTCGTGATTACGGTAACTCAACATTTTACGAGACTCCTCAAACATCGAAAATTCGTCAGGAAACCAGATACAATTTTGTGTTATATTTTCATACAGAATTTTCCTAAGCGATTCCAAAACATTCCGCAGCATTCCGAGCCCTAGAAGCCCAAATCGCTATTCGAGATTATGGTAACTCTGCGAATCACTAACTGATTTAATTTTTAATTATTTATTTTTTAATTATATATTGCTACAATTTTGTAGCATTTTGTGTTGAATTTTCATTGAGAATTTTCCCTATTCGATTCCAAAACATTCCGCATCATCCCAAGCCCTAAAAGCCCAAATCGCTTTTCGAGATTACGGTAACTCAACATTTTACGAGACTCCTCAAACATCGAAAATTCGTCGGGAAACCAGAAAAAATTTTGTGTTATATTCTCATACAGAATTTTCCTAAGCGATTCCAAAACATTCCGCATCATTCCGAGCCCTATAAGCCCAAATCGCTATTCGAGATTATGGTAACTCTGCGAATCACTAACTGATTTAATTTTTAATTATTTATTTTTTAATTATATATTGCTACCATTTTGTAGCATTTTGTGTTGAATTTTCATTGAGAATTTTCCCTATTCGATTCCAAAACATTCCGCATCATCCCAAGCCCTAAAAGCCCAAATCGCTATTCGAGGTACGGTAACTCAACATTTTACGAGACTCCTCAAACATCGAAAATTCGTCAGGAAACCAGATGCAATTTTGTGTTATATTTTCATACAGAATTTTCCTAAGCGATTCCAAAACATTCCGCATCATTCCGAGCCCTAGAAGCCCAAATCGCTATTCGAGATTATGGTAACTCTGCGAATCACTAACTGATTTAATTTTTAATTATTTATTTTTTAATTATATATTGCTACCATTTTGTAGCATTTTGTGTTGAATTTTTCATTGAGAATTTTCCCTATTCGATTCCAAAACATTCCGCATCATCCCAAGCCCTAAAAGCCCAAATCGCTTTTCGTGATTACGGTAACTCAACATTTTACGAGACTCCTCAAACATCGAAAATTCGTCAGGAAACCAGATACAATTTTGTGTTATATTTTCATACAGAATTTTCCTAAGCGATTCCAAAACATTCCGCATCATTCCGAGCCCTAGAAGCCCAAATCGCTATTCGAGATTATGGTAACTCTGCGAATCACTAACTGATTTAATTTTTAATTATTTATTTTTTAATTATATATTGCTACCATTTTGTAGCATTTTGTGTTGAATTTTCATTGAGAATTTTCCCTATTCGATTCCAAAACATTCCGCATCATCCCAAGCCCTAAAAGCCCAAATCGCTATTCGAGGTACGGTAACTCAACATTTTACGAGACTCCTCAAACATCGAAAATTCATCAGGAAACCAGATACAATTTTGTGTTGTATTTTCATACAGATTTTTTCCTAATCGATTACAAAACATTCCGCATCATTCTGAGCCCTAAAAGCCCAAATCGCTATTCGAGATTATGGTAACTCTGCGAATCACTAACTGATTTAATTTTTAATTATTTATTTTTTAATTATATATTGCTACCATTTTGTATCATTTTGTGTTGAATTTTCATTGAGAATTTTCCCTATTCGATTCCAAAACATTCCGCATCATCCCAAGCCCTAAAAGCCCAAATCGCTTTTCGAGATTACGGTAACTCAACATTTTACGAGACTCCTCAAACATCGAAAATTCGTCGGGAAACCAGAAAAAATTTTGTGTTATATTCTCATACAGAATTTTCCTAAGCGATTCCAAAACATTCCGCATCATTCCGAGCCCTATAAGCCCAAATCGCTATTCGAGATTATGGTAACTCTGCGAATCACTAACTGATTTAATTTTTAATTATTTATTTTTTAATTATATATTGCTACCATTTTGTAGCATTTTGTGTTGAATTTTCATTGAGAATTTTCCCTATTCGATTCCAAAACATTCCGCATCATCCCAAGCCCTAAAAGCCCAAATCGCTATTCGAGGTACGGTAACTCAACATTTTACGAGACTCCTCAAACATCGAAAATTCGTCAGGAAACCAGATGCAATTTTGTGTTATATTTTCATACAGAATTTTCCTAAGCGATTCCAAAACATTCCGCATCATTCCGAGCCCTAGAAGCCCAAATCGCTATTCGAGATTATGGTAACTCTGCGAATCACTAACTGATTTAATTTTTAATTATTTATTTTTTAATTATATATTGCTACCATTTTGTAGCATTTTGTGTTGAATTTTCATTGAGAATTTTCCCTATTCGATTCCAAAACATTCCGCATCATCCCAAGCCCTAAAAGCCCAAATCGCTTTTCGTGATTACGGTAACTCAACATTTTACGAGACTCCTCAAACATCGAAAATTCGTCAGGAAACCAGATACAATTTTGTGTTATATTTTCATACAGAATTTTCCTAAGCGATTCCAAAACATTCCGCATCATTCCGAGCCCTAGAAGCCCAAATCGCTATTCGAGATTATGGTAACTCTGCGAATCACTAACTGATTTAATTTTTAATTATTTATTTTTTAATTATATATTGCTACCATTTTGTAGCATTTTGTGTTGAATTTTCATTGAGAATTTTCCCTATTCGATTCCAAAACATTCCGCATCATCCCAAGCCCTAAAAGCCCAAATCGCTATTCGAGGTACGGTAACTCAACATTTTACGAGACTCCTCAAACATCGAAAATTCATCAGGAAACCAGATACAATTTTGTGTTGTATTTTCATACAGATTTTTTCCTAATCGATTACAAAACATTCCGCATCATTCTGAGCCCTAAAAGCCCAAATCGCTATTCGAGATTATGGTAACTCTGCGAATCACTAACTGATTTAATTTTTAATTATTTATTTTTTAATTATATATTGCTACCATTTTGTATCATTTTGTGTTGAATTTTCATTGAGAATTTTCCCTATTCGATTCCAAAACATTCCGCATCATCCCAAGCCCTAAAAGCCCAAATCGCTTTTCGAGGTACGGTAACTCAACATTTTACGTGACTCCTCAAACATCGAAAATTCATCAGGAAACCAGATACAATTTTGTGTTGTATTTTCATACAGATTTTTTTCCTAATCGATTACAAAACATTCCGCATCATTCCGAGCCCTAGAAGCCCAAATCGCTATTCGAGATTATGGTAACTCTGCGAATCACTAACTGATTTAATTTTTAATTATTTATTTTTTAATTATATATTGCTACCATTTTGTAGCATTTTGTGTTGAATTTTCATTGAGAATTTTCCCTATTCGATTCCAAAACATTCCGCATCATCCCAAGCCCTAAAAGCCCAAATCGCTTTTCGAGGTACGGTAACTCAACATTTTACGAGACTCCTCAAACATCGAAAATTCGTCGGGAAACCAGATACAATTTTGTGTTATATTTTCATACAGAATTTTCCTAAGCGATTCCAAAACATTCCGCATCATTCCGAGCCCTAGAAGCCCAAATCGCTATTCGAGATTATGGTAACTCTGCGAATCACTAACTGATTTAATTTTTAATTATTTATTTTTTAATTATATATTGCTACCATTTTGTAGCATTTTGTGTTGAATTTTCATTGAGAATTTTCCCTATTCGATTCCAAAACATTCCGCATCATCCCAAGCCCTAAAAGCCCAAATCGCTATTCGAGGTACGGTAACTCAACATTTTACGAGACTCCTCAAACATCGAAAATTCGTCAGGAAACCAGATACAATTTTGTGTTATATTTTCATACAGAATTTTCCTAAGCGATTCCAAAACATTCCGCATCATTCCGAGCCCTAGAAGCCCAAATCGCTATTCGAGATTACGGTAACTCTGCGAATCACTAACTGATTTAATTTTTAGTTATTTATTTTTAAAATTATTTATTGCTACAATTTTGTACCATTTTGTGTTTGTATTTTCATAGAGAATTTTTCCTAAGCGATTCCAAAACATTCCGCATCATCCCGAGCCCTAAAAGCCAAAATCGCTTTTCGTGATTACGGTAACTCAACATTTTACGAGACTCCTCAAACATCGAAAATTCGTCAGGAAACCAGATACAATTTTGTGTTATATTTTCATACAGAATTTTCCTAAGCGATTCCAAAACATTCCGCATCATTCCGAGCCCTAGAAGCCCAAATCGCTATTCGAGATTATGGTAACTCTGCGAATCACTAACTGATTTAATTTTTAATTATTTATTTTTAATTATATATTGCTACAATTTTGTAGCATTTTGTGTTGAATTTTCATTGAGAATTTTCCCTATTCGATTCCAAAACATTCCGCATCATCCCAAGCCCTAAAAGCCCAAATCGCTTTTCGAGATTACGGTAACTCAACATTTTACGAGACTCCTCAAACATCGAAAATTCGTCGGGAAACCAGATACAATTTTGTGTTATATTTTCATACAGAATTTTCCTAAGCGATTCCAAAACATTCCGCATCATTCCGAGCCCTAGAAGCCCAAATCGCTATTCGAGATTATGGTAACTCTGCGAATCACTAACTGATTTAATTTTTAATTATTTATTTTTTAATTATATATTGCTACCATTTTGTAGCATTTTGTGTTGAATTTTCATTGAGAATTTTCCCTATTCGATTCCAAAACATTCCGCATCATCCCGAGCCCTAAAAGCCAAAATCGCTTTTCGTGATTACGGTAACTCAACATTTTACGAGACTCCTCAAACATCGAAAATTCGTCAGGAAACCAGATACAATTTTGTGTTATATTTTCATACAGAATTTTCCTAAGCGATTCCAAAACATTCCGCATCATTCCGAGCCCTAGAAGCCCAAATCGCTATTCGAGATTATGGTAACTCTGCGAATCACTAACTGATTTAATTTTTAATTATTTATTTTTTAATTATATATTGCTACAATTTTGTAGCATTTTGTGTTGAATTTTCATTGAGAATTTTCCCTATTCGATTCCAAAACATTCCGCATCATCCCAAGCCCTAAAAGCCCAAATCGCTTTTCGAGATTACGGTAACTCAACATTTTACGAGACTCCTCAAACATCGAAAATTCGTCGGGAAACCAGAAAAAATTTTGTGTTATATTCTCATACAGAATTTTCCTAAGCGATTCCAAAACATTCCGCATCATTCCGAGCCCTATAAGCCCAAATCGCTATTCGAGATTATGGTAACTCTGCGAATCACTAACTGATTTAATTTTTAATTATTTATTTTTTAATTATATATTGCTACCATTTTGTAGCATTTTGTGTTGAATTTTCATTGAGAATTTTCCCTATTCGATTCCAAAACATTCCGCATCATCCCAAGCCCTAAAAGCCCAAATCGCTATTCGAGGTACGGTAACTCAACATTTTACGAGACTCCTCAAACATCGAAAATTCGTCAGGAAACCAGATGCAATTTTGTGTTATATTTTCATACAGAATTTTCCTAAGCGATTCCAAAACATTCCGCATCATTCCGAGCCCTAGAAGCCCAAATCGCTATTCGAGATTATGGTAACTCTGCGAATCACTAACTGATTTAATTTTTAATTATTTATTTTTTAATTATATATTGCTACCATTTTGTAGCATTTTGTGTTGAATTTTCATTGAGAATTTTCCCTATTCGATTCCAAAACATTCCGCATCATCCCAAGCCCTAAAAGCCCAAATCGCTTTTCGTGATTACGGTAACTCAACATTTTACGAGACTCCTCAAACATCGAAAATTCGTCAGGAAACCAGATACAATTTTGTGTTATATTTTCATACAGAATTTTCCTAAGCGATTCCAAAACATTCCGCATCATTCCGAGCCCTAGAAGCCCAAATCGCTATTCGAGATTATGGTAACTCTGCGAATCACTAACTGATTTAATTTTTAATTATTTATTTTTTAATTATATATTGCTACCATTTTGTAGCATTTTGTGTTGAATTTTCATTGAGAATTTTCCCTATTCGATTCCAAAACATTCCGCATCATCCCAAGCCCTAAAAGCCCAAATCGCTATTCGAGGTACGGTAACTCAACATTTTACGAGACTCCTCAAACATCGAAAATTCATCAGGAAACCAGATACAATTTTGTGTTGTATTTTCATACAGATTTTTTCCTAATCGATTACAAAACATTCCGCATCATTCTGAGCCCTAAAAGCCCAAATCGCTATTCGAGATTATGGTAACTCTGCGAATCACTAACTGATTTAATTTTTAATTATTTATTTTTTAATTATATATTGCTACCATTTTGTATCATTTTGTGTTGAATTTTCATTGAGAATTTTCCCTATTCGATTCCAAAACATTCCGCATCATCCCAAGCCCTAAAAGCCCAAATCGCTTTTCGAGGTACGGTAACTCAACATTTTACGTGACTCCTCAAACATCGAAAATTCATCAGGAAACCAGATACAATTTTGTGTTGTATTTTCATACAGATTTTTTTCCTAATCGATTACAAAACATTCCGCATCATTCCGAGCCCTAGAAGCCCAAATCGCTATTCGAGATTATGGTAACTCTGCGAATCACTAACTGATTTAATTTTTAATTATTTATTTTTTAATTATATATTGCTACCATTTTGTAGCATTTTGTGTTGAATTTTCATTGAGAATTTTCCCTATTCGATTCCAAAACATTCCGCATCATCCCAAGCCCTAAAAGCCCAAATCGCTTTTCGAGGTACGGTAACTCAACATTTTACGAGACTCCTCAAACATCGAAAATTCGTCGGGAAACCAGATACAATTTTGTGTTATATTTTCATACAGAATTTTCCTAAGCGATTCCAAAACATTCCGCATCATTCCGAGCCCTAGAAGCCCAAATCGCTATTCGAGATTATGGTAACTCTGCGAATCACTAACTGATTTAATTTTTAATTATTTATTTTTTAATTATATATTGCTACCATTTTGTAGCATTTTGTGTTGAATTTTCATTGAGAATTTTCCCTATTCGATTCCAAAACATTCCGCATCATCCCAAGCCCTAAAAGCCCAAATCGCTATTCGAGGTACGGTAACTCAACATTTTACGAGACTCCTCAAACATCGAAAATTCGTCAGGAAACCAGATACAATTTTGTGTTATATTTTCATACAGAATTTTCCTAAGCGATTCCAAAACATTCCGCATCATTCCGAGCCCTAGAAGCCCAAATCGCTATTCGAGATTACGGTAACTCTGCGAATCACTAACTGATTTAATTTTTAGTTATTTATTTTTAAAATTATTTATTGCTACAATTTTGTACCATTTTGTGTTTGTATTTTTCATAGAGAATTTTTCCTAAGCGATTCCAAAACATTCCGCATCATCCCGAGCCCTAAAAGCCAAAATCGCTTTTCGTGATTACGGTAACTCAACATTTTACGAGACTCCTCAAACATCGAAAATTCGTCAGGAAACCAGATACAATTTTGTGTTATATTTTCATACAGAATTTTCCTAAGCGATTCCAAAACATTCCGCATCATTCCGAGCCCTAGAAGCCCAAATCGCTATTCGAGATTATGGTAACTCTGCGAATCACTAACTGATTTAATTTTTAATTATTTATTTTTTAATTATATATTGCTACCATTTTGTAGCATTTTGTGTTGAATTTTCATTGAGAATTTTCCCTATTCGATTCCAAAACATTCCGCATCATCCCAAGCCCTAAAAGCCCAAATCGCTATTCGAGGTACGGTAACTCAACATTTTACGAGACTCCTCAAACATCGAAAATTCGTCAGGAAACCAGATACAATTTTGTGTTATATTTTCATACAGAATTTTCCTAAGCGATTCCAAAACATTCCGCATCATTCCGAGCCCTAGAAGCCCAAATCGCTATTCGAGATTACGGTAACTCTGCGAATCACTAACTGATTTAATTTTTAGTTATTTATTTTTAAAATTATTTATTGCTACAATTTTGTACCATTTTGTGTTTGTATTTTTCATAGAGAATTTTTCCTAAGCGATTCCAAAACATTCCGCATCATCCCGAGCCCTAAAAGCCAAAATCGCTTTTCGTGATTACGGTAACTCAACATTTTACGAGACTCCTCAAACATCGAAAATTCGTCAGGAAACCAGATACAATTTTGTGTTATATTTTCATACAGAATTTTCCTAAGCGATTCCAAAACATTCCGCATCATTCCGAGCCCTAGAAGCCCAAATCGCTATTCGAGATTATGGTAACTCTGCGAATCACTAACTGATTTAATTTTTAATTATTTATTTTTTAATTATATATTGCTACAATTTTGTAGCATTTTGTGTTGAATTTTCATTGAGAATTTTCCCTATTCGATTCCAAAACATTCCGCATCATCCCAAGCCCTAAAAGCCCAAATCGCTTTTCGAGATTACGGTAACTCAACATTTTACGAGACTCCTCAAACATCGAAAATTCGTCGGGAAACCAGATACAATTTTGTGTTATATTTTCATACAGAATTTTCCTAAGCGATTCCAAAACATTCCGCATCATTCCGAGCCCTAGAAGCCCAAATCGCTATTCGAGATTATGGTAACTCTGCGAATCACTAACTGATTTAATTTTTAATTATTTATTTTTTAATTATATATTGCTACCATTTTGTAGCATTTTGTGTTGAATTTTCATTGAGAATTTTCCCTATTCGATTCCAAAACATTCCGCATCATCCCGAGCCCTAAAAGCCAAAATCGCTTTTCGTGATTACGGTAACTCAACATTTTACGAGACTCCTCAAACATCGAAAATTCGTCAGGAAACCAGATACAATTTTGTGTTATATTTTCATACAGAATTTTCCTAAGCGATTCCAAAACATTCCGCATCATTCCGAGCCCTAGAAGCCCAAATCGCTATTCGAGATTATGGTAACTCTGCGAATCACTAACTGATTTAATTTTTAATTATTTATTTTTTAATTATATATTGCTACAATTTTGTAGCATTTTGTGTTGAATTTTCATTGAGAATTTTCCCTATTCGATTCCAAAACATTCCGCATCATCCCAAGCCCTAAAAGCCCAAATCGCTTTTCGAGATTACGGTAACTCAACATTTTACGAGACTCCTCAAACATCGAAAATTCGTCGGGAAACCAGATACAATTTTGTGTTATATTTTCATACAGAATTTTCCTAAGCGATTCCAAAACATTCCGCATCATTCCGAGCCCTAGAAGCCCAAATCGCTATTCGAGATTATGGTAACTCTGCGAATCACTAACTGATTTAATTTTTAATTATTTATTTTTTAATTATATATTGCTACCATTTTGTAGCATTTTGTGTTGAATTTTCATTGAGAATTTTCCCTATTCGATTCCAAAACATTCCGCATCATCCCGAGCCCTAAAAGCCAAAATCGCTTTTCGTGATTACGGTAACTCAACATTTTACGAGACTCCTCAAACATCGAAAATTCGTCGGGAAACCAGATACAATTTTGTGTTATATTTTCATACAGAATTTTCCTAAGCGATTCCAAAACATTCCGCATCATTCCGAGCCCTAGAAGCCCAAATCGCTATTCGAGATTATGGTAACTCTGCGAATCACTAACTGATTTAATTTTTAATTATTTATTTTTTAATTATATATTGCTACCATTTTGTAGCATTTTGTGTTGAATTTTCATTGAGAATTTTCCCTATTCGATTCCAAAACATTCCGCATCATCCCAAGCCCTAAAAGCCCAAATCGCTATTCGAGGTACGGTAACTCAACATTTTACGAGACTCCTCAAACATCGAAAATTCGTCAGGAAACCAGATACAATTTTGTGTTATATTTTCATACAGAATTTTCCTAAGCGATTCCAAAACATTCCGCATCATTCCGAGCCCTAGAAGCCCAAATCGCTATTCGAGATTACGGTAACTCTGCGAATCACTAACTGATTTAATTTTTAGTTATTTATTTTTAAAATTATTTATTGCTACAATTTTGTACCATTTTGTGTTTGTATTTTTCATAGAGAATTTTTCCTAAGCGATTCCAAAACATTCCGCATCATCCCGAGCCCTAAAAGCCAAAATCGCTTTTCGTGATTACGGTAACTCAACATTTTACGAGACTCCTCAAACATCGAAAATTCGTCAGGAAACCAGATACAATTTTGTGTTATATTTTCATACAGAATTTTCCTAAGCGATTCCAAAACATTCCGCATCATTCCGAGCCCTAGAAGCCCAAATCGCTATTCGAGATTATGGTAACTCTGCGAATCACTAACTGATTTAATTTTTAATTATTTATTTTTTAATTATATATTGCTACAATTTTGTAGCATTTTGTGTTGAATTTTCATTGAGAATTTTCCCTATTCGATTCCAAAACATTCCGCATCATCCCAAGCCCTAAAAGCCCAAATCGCTTTTCGAGATTACGGTAACTCAACATTTTACGAGACTCCTCAAACATCGAAAATTCGTCGGGAAACCAGATACAATTTTGTGTTATATTTTCATACAGAATTTTCCTAAGCGATTCCAAAACATTCCGCATCATTCCGAGCCCTAGAAGCCCAAATCGCTATTCGAGATTATGGTAACTCTGCGAATCACTAACTGATTTAATTTTTAATTATTTATTTTTAATTATATATTGCTACCATTTTGTAGCATTTTGTGTTGAATTTTCATTGAGAATTTTCCCTATTCGATTCCAAAACATTCCGCATCATCCCGAGCCCTAAAAGCCAAAATCGCTTTTCGTGATTACGGTAACTCAACATTTTACGAGACTCCTCAAACATCGAAAATTCGTCAGGAAACCAGATACAATTTTGTGTTATATTTTCATACAGAATTTTCCTAAGCGATTCCAAAACATTCCGCATCATTCCGAGCCCTAGAAGCCCAAATCGCTATTCGAGATTATGGTAACTCTGCGAATCACTAACTGATTTAATTTTTAATTATTTATTTTTTAATTATATATTGCTACAATTTTGTAGCATTTTGTGTTGAATTTTCATTGAGAATTTTCCCTATTCGATTCCAAAACATTCCGCATCATCCCAAGCCCTAAAAGCCCAAATCGCTTTTCGAGATTACGGTAACTCAACATTTTACGAGACTCCTCAAACATCGAAAATTCGTCGGGAAACCAGATACAATTTTGTGTTATATTTTCATACAGAATTTTCCTAAGCGATTCCAAAACATTCCGCATCATTCCGAGCCCTAGAAGCCCAAATCGCTATTCGAGATTACGGTAACTCTGCGAATCACTAACTGATTTAATTTTTAGTTATTTATTTTTAAAATTATTTATTGCTACAATTTTGTACCATTTTGTGTTTGTATTTTTCATAGAGAATTTTTCCTAAGCGATTCCAAAACATTCCGCATCATCCCGAGCCCTAAAAGCCAAAATCGCTTTTCGTGATTACGGTAACTCAACATTTTACGAGACTCCTCAAACATCGAAAATTCGTCAGGAAACCAGATACAATTTTGTGTTATATTTTCATACAGAATTTTCCTAAGCGATTCCAAAACATTCCGCATCATTCCGAGCCCTAGAAGCCCAAATCGCTATTCGAGATTATGGTAACTCTGCGAATCACTAACTGATTTAATTTTTAATTATTTATTTTTAATTATATATTGCTACAATTTTGTAGCATTTTGTGTTGAATTTTCATTGAGAATTTTCCCTATTCGATTCCAAAACATTCCGCATCATCCCAAGCCCTAAAAGCCCAAATCGCTTTTCGAGATTACGGTAACTCAACATTTTACGAGACTCCTCAAACATCGAAAATTCGTCGGGAAACCAGATACAATTTTGTGTTATATTTTCATACAGAATTTTCCTAAGCGATTCCAAAACATTCCGCATCATTCCGAGCCCTAGAAGCCCAAATCGCTATTCGAGATTATGGTAACTCTGCGAATCACTAACTGATTTAATTTTTAATTATTTATTTTTTAATTATATATTGCTACCATTTTGTAGCATTTTGTGTTGAATTTTCATTGAGAATTTTCCCTATTCGATTCCAAAACATTCCGCATCATCCCGAGCCCTAAAAGCCAAAATCGCTTTTCGTGATTACGGTAACTCAACATTTTACGAGACTCCTCAAACATCGAAAATTCGTCAGGAAACCAGATACAATTTTGTGTTATATTTTCATACAGAATTTTCCTAAGCGATTCCAAAACATTCCGCATCATTCCGAGCCCTAGAAGCCCAAATCGCTATTCGAGATTATGGTAACTCTGCGAATCACTAACTGATTTAATTTTTAATTATTTATTTTTTAATTATATATTGCTACAATTTTGTAGCATTTTGTGTTGAATTTTCATTGAGAATTTTCCCTATTCGATTCCAAAACATTCCGCATCATCCCAAGCCCTAAAAGCCCAAATCGCTTTTCGAGATTACGGTAACTCAACATTTTACGAGACTCCTCAAACATCGAAAATTCGTCGGGAAACCAGATACAATTTTGTGTTATATTTTCATACAGAATTTTCCTAAGCGATTCCAAAACATTCCGCATCATTCCGAGCCCTAGAAGCCCAAATCGCTATTCGAGATTATGGTAACTCTGCGAATCACTAACTGATTTAATTTTTAATTATTTATTTTTTAATTATATATTGCTACCATTTTGTAGCATTTTGTGTTGAATTTTCATTGAGAATTTTCCCTATTCGATTCCAAAACATTCCGCATCATCCCAAGCCCTAAAAGCCCAAATCGCTATTCGAGGTACGGTAACTCAACATTTTACGAGACTCCTCAAACATCGAAAATTCGTCAGGAAACCAGATACAATTTTGTGTTATATTTTCATACAGAATTTTCCTAAGCGATTCCAAAACATTCCGCATCATTCCGAGCCCTAGAAGCCCAAATCGCTATTCGAGATTATGGTAACTCTGCGAATCACTAACTGATTTAATTTTTAATTATTTATTTTTTAATTATATATTGCTACCATTTTGTAGCATTTTGTGTTGAATTTTCATTGAGAATTTTCCCTATGCGATTCCAAAACATTCCGCATCATCCCAAGCCCTAAAAGCCCAAATCGCTTTTCGAGGTACGGTAACTCAACATTTTACGAGACTCCTCAAACATCGAAAATTCATCAGGAAACCAGATACAATTTTGTGTTATATTTTCATACAGAATTTTCCTAAGCGATTCCAAAACATTCCGCATCATTCCGAGCCCTAGAAGCCCAAATCGCTATTCGAGATTATGGTAACTCTGCGAATCACTAACTGATTTAATTTTTAATTATTTATTTTTTAATTATATATTGCTACCATTTTGTAGCATTTTGTGTTGAATTTTCATTAAGAATTTTCCCTATTCGATTCCAAAACATTCCGCATCATCCCGAGCCCTAAAAGCCAAAATCGCTTTTCGTGATTACGGTAACTCAACATTTTACGAGACTCCTCAAACATCGAAAATTCGTCAGGAAACCAGATACAATTTTGTGTTATATTTTCATACAGAATTTTCCTAAGCGATTCCAAAACATTCCGCATCATTCCGAGCCCTAGAAGCCCAAATCGCTATTCGAGATTATGGTAACTCTGCGAATCACTAACTGATTTAATTTTTAATTATTTATTTTTTAATTATATATTGCTACCATTTTGTAGCATTTTGTGTTGAATTTTCATTAAGAATTTTCCCTATTCGATTCCAAAACATTCCGCATCATCCCAAGCCCTAAAAGCCCAAATCGCTTTTCGAGGTACGGTAACTCAACATTTTACGAGACTCCTCAAACATCGAAAATTCATCAGGAAACCAGATACAATTTTGTGTTGTATTTTCATACAGATTTTTTTCCTAATCGATTACAAAACATTCCGCATCATTCCGAGCCCTAGAAGCCCAAATCGCTATTCGAGATTATGGTAACTCTGCGAATCACTAACTGATTTAATTTTTAATTATTTATTTTTTAATTATATATTGCTACCATTTTGTAGCATTTTGTGTTGAATTTTCATTGAGAATTTTCCCTATTCGATTCCAAAACATTCCGCATCATCCCAAGCCCTAAAAGCCCAAATCGCTTTTCGAGGTACGGTAACTCAACATTTTACGTGACTCCTCAAACATCGAAAATTCATCAGGAAAACCAGATACAATTTTGTGTTGTATTTTCATACAGATTTTTTTCCTAATCGATTACAAAACATTCCGCATCATTCCGAGCCCTAGAAGCCCAAATCGCTATTCGAGATTATGGTAACTCTGCGAATCACTAACTGATTTAATTTTTAATTATTTATTTTTTAATTATATATTGCTACCATTTTGTAGCATTTTGTGTTGAATTTTCATTGAGATTTTACCCTATTCGATTCCAAAACATTCCGCATCATCCCAAGCCCTAAAAGCCCAAATCGCTTTTCGAGGTACGGTAACTCAACATTTTACGTGACTCCTCAAACATCGAAAATTCATCAGGAAACCAGATACAATTTTGTGTTGTATTTTCATACAGATTTTTTTCCTAATCGATTACATAACATTCCGCATCATTCCGAGCCCTAGAAGCCCAAATCGCTATTCGAGATTATGGTAACTCTGCGAATCACTAACTGATTTAATTTTTAATTATTTATTTTTTAATTATATATTGCTACCATTTTGTAGCATTTTGTGTTGAATTTTCATTGAGAATTTTCCCTATTCGATTCCAAAACATTCCGCATCATCCCAAGCCCTAAAAGCCCAAATCGCTTTTCGAGATTACGGTAACTCAACATTTTACGAGACTCCTCAAACATCGAAAATTCATCAGGAAACCAGATACAATTTTGTGTTGTATTTTCATACAGATTTTTTTCCTAATCGATTACAAAACATTCCGCATCATTCCGAGCCCTAGAAGCCCAAATCGCTATTCGAGATTATGGTAACTCTGCGAATCACTAACTGATTTAATTTTTAATTATTTATTTTTTAATTATATATTGCTACCATTTTGTATCATTTTGTGTTGAATTTTCATTGAGAATTTTCCCTATTCGATTCCAAAACATTCCGCATCATCCCAAGCCCTAAAAGCCCAAATCGCTTTTCGAGGTACGGTAACTCAACATTTTACGAGACTCCTCAAACATCGAAAATTCATCAGGAAACCAGATACAATTTTGTGTTGTATTTTCATACAGATTTTTTTCCTAATCGATTACAAAACATTCCGCATCATTCCGAGCCCTATAAGCCCAAATCGCTATTCGAGATTACGGTAACTCTGCGAATCACTAACTGATTTAATTTTTAGTTATTTATTTTTAAAATTATTTATTGCTACAATTTTGTACCATTTTGTGTTATATTTTCATACAGAATTTTCCTAAGCGATTCCAAAACATTCCGCATCATCCCAAGCCCTAAAAGCCCAAATCGCTTTTCGAGGTACGGTAACTCAACATTTTACGAGACTCCTCAAACATCGAAAATTCATCAGGAAACCAGATACAATTTTGTGTTGTATTTTCATACAGATTTTTTTCCTAATCGATTACAAAACATTCCGCATCATTCCGAGCCCTAGAAGCCCAAATCGCTATTCGAGATTATGGTAACTCTGCGAATCACTAACTGATTTAATTTTTAATTATTTATTTTTTAATTATATATTGCTACCATTTTGTAGCATTTTGTGTTGAATTTTCATTGAGAATTTTCCCTATTCGATTCCAAAACATTCCGCATCATCCCAAGAGATATACACCCTAAAAGCCCAAATCGCTTTTCGAGGTACGGTAACTCAACATTTTACGTGACTCCTCAAACATCGAAAATTCATCAGGAAACCAGATACAATTTTGTGTTGTATTTTCATACAGATTTTTTTCCTAGTCGATTACAAAACATTCCGCATCATTCCGAGCCCTATAAGCCCAAATCGCTATTCGAGATTACGGTAACTCTGCGAATCACTAACTGATTTAATTTTTAGTTATTATTTTAAAATTATTTATTGCTACAATTTTGTACCATTTTGTGTTATATTTTCATACAGAATTTTCCTAAGCGATTCCAAAACATTCCGCATCATCCCAAGCCCTAAAAGCCCAAATCGCTTTTCGAGGTACGGTAACTCAACATTTTACGTGACTCCTCAAACATCGAAAATTCATCAGGAAACCAGATACAATTTTGTGTTGTATTTTCATACAGATTTTTTCCTAATCGATTACAAAAACATTCCGCATCATTCCGAGCCCTAGAAGCCCAAATCGCTATTCGAGATTATGGTAACTCTGCGAATCACTAACTGATTTAATTTTAATTATTTATTTTTTAATTATATATTGCTACCATTTTGTAGCATTTTGTGTTGAATTTTCATTAAGAATTTTCCCTATTCGATTCCAAAAACATTTCCGCATCATCCCGAGCCCTAAAAGCCAAAAATCGCTTTTCGTGATTACGGTAACTCAACATTTTACGAGACTCCTCAAACATCGAAAATTCGTCAGGAAACCAGATACAATTTTGTGTTGTATTTTCATACAGATTTTTTTCCTAATCGATTACAAAACATTCCGCATCATTCCGAGCCCTAGAAGCCCAAATCGCTATTCGAGATTATGGTAACTCTGCGAATCACTAACTGATTTAATTTTTAATTATTTATTTTTTAATTATATATTGCTACCATTTTGTAGCATTTTGTGTTGAATTTTTCATTGAGAATTTTCCCTATTCGATTCCAAAACATTCCGCATCATTCCGAGCCCTAGAAGCCAAAATCGCTATTCGAGATTACGGTAACTCTGCGAATCACTAACTGATTTAATTTTTAGTTATTTATTTTTAAAATTATTTATTGCTACAATTTTGTACCATTTTGTGTTATATTTTCATACAGAATTTTCCTAAGCGATTCCAAAACATTCCGCATCATCCCAAGCAATAAAGGCCCAAATCGCTTTTCGAGATTACGGTAACTCAAAATTTTACGAGACTCCTCAAACATCGAAAATTCGTCAGGAAACCAGATACAATTTTGTGTTATATTTTCATACAGAATTTTTCCTAAGCGATTCCAAAACATTCCTCATCATTCCGAGCCCTAAAAGCCCAAATCGCTATTCGAGATTATGGTAACTCTGCGAATCACTAACTGATTTAATTTTTAATTATTTATTTTTTGATTATATATTGCTACCATTTTGTAGCATTTTGTGTTGAATTTTCATTAAGAATTTTCCCTATTCGATCCAAAACATTCCGCATCATCCCAAGCCCTAAAAGCCCAAATCGCTATTCGAGGTACAGTAACTCAACATTTTACGAGACTCCTCAAACATCGAAAATTCATTAGGAAACCAGATACAATTTTGTGTTGTATTTTCATACAGATTTTTTCCTAATCGATTACAAAACATTCCGCATCATTCCGAGCCCTAGAAGCCCAAATCGCTATTCGAGATTATGGTAACTCTGCGAATCACTAACTGATTTAATTTTTAATTATTTATTTTTTAATTATATATTGCTACCATTTTGTAGCATTTTGTGTTGAATTTTCATTGAGAATTTTCCCTATTCGATTCCAAAACATTCCGCATCATCCCAAGCCCTAAAAGCCCAAATCGCTTTTCGAGATTACGGTAACTCAACATTTTTACGAGACTCCTCAAACATCGAAAATTCGTCAGGAAACCAGATACAATTTTGTGTTATATTATCATACAGAATTTTCCTAAGCGATTCCAAAACATTCCTCATCATTCCGAGCCCTAAAAGCCCACATCGCTATTCGAGATTACGGTAAACTCAACATTTTACGAGACTCCTCAAACATCGAAAATTCGTCAGGAAACCAGATACAATTTTGTGTTATATTTTCATACAGAATTTTCCTAAGCGATTCTAAAAACATTCCGCATCATCCCAAGCCCTAAAAGCCCAAATCGCTTTTCGAGATTACGGTAACTCAACATTTTACGAGACTCCTCAAACATCGAAAATTCGTCAGGAAACCAGATACAATTTTGTGTTATATTATCATACAGAATTTTCCTAAGCGATTCCAAAACATTCCTCATCATTCCGAGCCAAAAGCCCAAATCGCTATTCGAGATTACGGTAACTCAACATTTTACGAGACTCCTCAAACATCGAAAATTCATTAGGAAACCAGATACAATTTTGTGTTGTATTTTCATACAGATTTTTTCCTAATCGATTACAAAACATTCCGCATCATTCCGAGCCCTAGAAGCCCAAATCGCTATGCGAGATTATGGTAACTCTGCGAATCACTAACTGATTTAATTTTTAATTATTTATTTTTTAATTATATATTGCTACCATTTTGTAGCATTTTGTGTTGAATTTTCATTGAGAATTTTCCCTATTCGATTCCAAAACATTCCGCATCATCCCAAGCCCTAAAAGCCCAAATCGCTTTTCGAGATTACGGTTAACTCAACATTTTACGAGACTCCTCAAACATCGAAAATTCGTCAGGAAACCAGATACAATTTTGTGTTATATTTTCATACAGAATTTTCCTAAGCGATTCTAAAACATTCCGCATCATCCCAAGCAATAAAGGCCCAAATCGCTTTTCGAGATTACGGTAACTCAAAATTTTACGAGACTCCTCAAACATCGAAAATTCGTCAGGAAACCAGATACAATTTTTGTGTTATATTTTCATACAGAATTTTTCCTAAGCGATTCCAAAACATTCCTCATCATTCCGAGCCCTAAAGCCCAAATCGCTATTCGAGATTATGGTAACTCTGCGAATCACTAACTGATTTAATTTTTAATTATTTATTTTTTTAATTATATATTGCTACCATTTTGTAGCATTTTGTGTTGAATTTTCATTGAGAATTTTCCCTATTCGATTCCAAAACATTCCGCATCATCCCAAGCCCTAAAGCCCAAATCGCTTTTCGAGATTACGGTAACTCAAAATTTTACGAGACTCCTCAAACATCGAAAATTCGTCAGGAAACCAGATACAATTTTGTGTTGATTTTTCATACAGAATTTTCCTAAGCGATTCCAAAACATTCCGCATCATTCCGAGCCCTAAAAGCCCAAATCGCTATTCGAGATTATGGTAACTCTGCGAATCACTAACTGATTTAATTTTTAATTATTTATTTTTGATTATATATTGCTACCATTTTGTAGCATTTGTGTTGAATTTTCATTAAGAATTTTCCCTATTCGATTCCAAAACATTCCGCATCATCCCAAGCCTAAAAGCCCCAAATCGCTATTCGAGGTACAGTAACTCAACATTTTACGAGACTCCTCAAACATCGAAATTCATTAGGAAACCAGATACAATTTTGTGTTGTATTTCATACAGATTTTTTCCTAATCGATTACAAAACATTCCGCATCATTCCGAGCCCTAGAAGCCAAATCGCTATTCGAGATTATGGTAACTCTGCGAATCACTAACTGATTTAATTTTTAATTATTTATTTTTTAATTATATATTGCTACCATTTTGTAGCATTTTGTGTTGAATTTTCATTGAGAATTTTCCCTATTCGATTCCAAAACATTCCGCATCATCCCAAGCCCTAAAAGCCCAAATCGCTTTCGAGATTACGGTAACTCAACATTTTACGAGACTCCTCAAACATCGAAAATTCGTCAGGAAACCAGATACAATTTTGTGTTATATTTTCATACAGAATTTTCCTAAGCGATTCTAAAACATTCCGCATCATCCCAAGCAATAAAGGCCCAAATCGCTTTTCGAGATTACGGTAACTCAAAATTTTACGAGACTCCTCAAACATCGAAAATTCGTCAGGAAACCAGATACAATTTGTGTTATATTTTCATACAGAATTTTCCTAAGCGATTCCAAAACATTCCTCATCATTCCGAGCCCTAAAAGCCCAAATCGCTATTCGAGATTATGGTAACTCTGCGAATCACTAACCTGATTTAATTTTTAATTATTTATTTTTTAATTATATATTGCTTACCATTTGTAGCATTTTGTGTTGAATTTTCATTGAGAATTTTCCTATTCGATTCTAAAACATTCCGCATCATCCCAAGCAATAAAGGCCCAAATCGCTTTTCGAGATTACGGTAACTCAAATTTTACGAGACTCCTCAAACATCGAAAATTCGTCAGGAAACCAGATACAATTTTGTGTTATATTTTCATACAGAATTTTTCCTAAGCGATTCAAAACATTCCGCATCATTCCGAGCCCTAAAGCCCAAATCGCTATTCGAGATTACGGTAACTCTGCGAATCACAACTGATTTAATTTTTAATTATTTATTTTTTAATTATATTGCTACCATTTTGTAGCATTTTGTGTTGAATTTTCATTGAGAATTTCCCTATTCGATTCCAAAACATTCCGCATCATCCCACCCTAAAAGCCCAAATCGCTATTCGAGATAACGGTAACTCACATTTTACGAGACTCCTCAAACATCGAAAATTCGTCAGGAACCAGATACAATTTTGTGTTATATTTTCATACAGAATTTTCCTAAGCGATTCAAAACATTCCGCATCATCCCAAGCAATAAAGCCCAAATCGCTTTCGAGATACGGTAACTCAAAATTTTACGAGACTCCTCAAACATCGAAAATTCGTCAGGAAACCAGATACAATTTTGTGTTATATTTTCATACAGAATTTTTCCTAAGCGATTCCAAAACATTCCTCATCATTCCGAGCCCTAAAAGCCCAAATCGCTATTCGAGATTATGGTAACTCTGCGAATCACTAACTGATTTAATTTTAATTATTTATTTTTAATTATATATTGCTACCATTTTGTAGCATTTTGTGTTGAATTTTCATTGAGAATTTTCCCTATTCGATTCCAAAACATTCCGCATCATCCCAAGCCCTAAAAGCCCAAATCGCTTTTCGAGATTACGGTAACTCAACATTTTACGAGACTCCTCAAACATCGAAAATTCGTCAGGAAACCAGATACAATTTTGTGTTATATTTTCATACAGAATTTTCCTAAGCGATTCCAAACATTCCTCATCATTCCGAGCCCTAAAAGCCCAAATCGCTATTCGAGATTACGGTAACTCTGCGAATCACTAACTGATTTAATTTTTAATTATTTATTTTTTGATTATATTTGCTACCAATTTTGTAGCATTTTTGTGTTGAATTTTCATTAAGAATTTTCCCTATTCGATTCCAAAACATTCCGCATCATCCCAAGCCCTAAAAGCCCAAATCGCTATTCGAGATTACGGTAACTCAACATTTTACGAGACTCCTCAAACATCGAAAATTCATCAGGAAACCAGATACAATTTTGTGTTGTATTTTCATACAGATTTTTCCTAATCGATTACAAAACATTCCGCATCATTCCGAGCCCTAAAAGCCCAAATCGCTATTCGAGATTATGGTAACTCTGCGAATCACTAACTGATTTAATTTTTAATTATTTATTTTTTTATTATATATTGCTACCATTTTTGTAGCATTTTGTGTTGAATTTTCATTGAGAATTTTCCCTATTCGATTCCAAAAAAACATTCCGCATCATCCCAAGCCCTAAAAGCCCAAATCCTTTTCGAGATTACGGTAACTCAACATTTTACGAGACTCCTCAAACATCGAAAATTCGTCAGGAAACCAGATACATTTTGTGTTAATATTATCATACAGAATTTTCCTAAGCGATTCCAAAACATTCCTCATCATTCCCAAGCCCTAAAAGCCAAATCGCTATTCGAGATGACGGTAACTCAACATTTTACGAGACTCCTCAAACATCGAAAATTCGTCAGGAAACCAGATACAATTTTGTGTTATATTTTCAGACAGAATTTTCCTAAGGCGATTCTAAAACATTCCGCATCATCCCAAGCCCTAAAAGCCCAAATCGCTTTTCGAGATTACGGTAACTCAACATTTTACGAGACTCCCTCAAACATCGAAAATTCGTCAGGAAACCAGATACAATTTTGTGTTATATTTCATACAGAATTTCCTAAGCGATTCCAAAACATTCCTCATCATTCCGAGCCCTAAAAGCCCAAATCGCTATTCGAGATTACGGTAACTCAACATTTTAACGAGACTCCTCAAACATCGAAAATTCATTAGGAAACCAGATACAATTTTGTGTTTGTATTTTCATACAGATTTTTTTCCTAATCGATTACAAAACAGTCCGCATCATTCCGAGCCCTAGAAGCCCAA
>ABKE04000018.1:0-53382 GCA_000180635.4 Pristionchus pacificus
CAGCCGCTCTTAAGCTCAGTAACCCCCTAGCTAATCAATTTATGCCTCTTGTCAGCCGCTCTTAAGCTCAGTAACCCCCTAGCTAATCAATTTATGCCTCTTGTCAGCCGCTCTTAATCTCAGTAACCCCCTAGCTAATCAATTTATGCCTCTTGTCAGCCGCTCTTAATCTCAGTAACCCCCTAGCTAATCAATTTATGCCTCCGTCAGCCGCTCTTAATCTCAGTAACCCCCTAGCTAATCAAATTATGCCTCTGTCAGCCGCTCTTAATCTCAGTAACCCCCTAGCTAATAAATTTATGCCTCCTGTCAGCCGCTCTTAAGCTCAGTAACCCCCTAGCTAATCAATTTATGCCTCTTGTCAGCCGCTCTTAATCTCAGTAACCCCCTAGCTAATCAATTTATGCCTCTTGTCAGCCGCTCTTAATCTCAGTACCCCCTAGCTAATCAATTTATGCCTCTTGTCAGCCGCTCTTAATCTCAGTAACCCCCTAGCTAATAAATTATGCCTCCTGTCAGCCGCTCTTAGCTCAGTAACCCCCTAGCTAATCAATTTATGCCTCTTGTCAGCCGCTCTTAATCTCAGTAACCCCCCTAGCTAATCAATTTATGCCTCTTTCAGCCGCTCTTAATCTCAGTAACCCCCTAGCTAATCAATTTATGCCTCTTGTCAGCCGCTCTTAATCTCAGTAACCCCTAGCTAATCAATTTATGCCTCTTGTCAGCCGCTCTTAAGCTCAGTAACCCCCTAGCTAATCAATTTATGCCTTTTCAGCCGCTCTAATCTCAGTAACCCCCTAGCTAATCAATTTATGCCTCTGTCAGCCGCTCTTAATCTCAGTAACCCCCTAGCTAATCAATTTATGCCTCTTTTCAGCCGCTCTTAATCTCAGTAACCCCCTAGCTAATCAATTTATGCCTCCTGTCAGCCGCTCTTAATCTCAGTAACCCCCTAGCTAATCAATTATGCCTCTTGTCAGCCGCTCTAATCTCAGTAACCCCCTAGCTAATAAATTTATGCCTCCTTGTCAGCCGCTCTTAAGCTCAGTAACCCCCTAGCTAATCAATTTATGCCTCTTGTCAGCCGCTCTTAATCTCAGTAACCCCCTAGCTAATCAATTTATGCCTCTTGTCAGCCGCTCTTAATCTCAGTAACCCCCTAGCTAATCAATTTATGCCTCTTGTCAGCCGCTCTTAAGCTCAGTAACCCCCTAGCTAATCAATTTATGCCTCTTGTCAGCCGCTCTTAATCTCAGTAACCCCCTAGCTAATCAATTTATGCCTCTTGTCAGCCGCTCTTAATCTCAGTAACCCCCTAGCTAATCAATTTATGCCTCTTGTCAGCCGCTCTTAATCTCAGTAACCCCTAGCTAATCAATTTATGCCTCTTGTCAGCCGCTCTTAATCTCAGTAACCCCCTAGCTAATCAATTTATGCCTGTTCAGCCGCTCTTAATCTCAGTACCCCCTAGCTAATCAATTTATGCCTCTTGTCAGCCGCTCTTTAATCTCAGTAACACCCTAGCTAATCAATTTATGCCTCTGTTCAGCCGCTCTTAAGCTCAGTAACCCACTAGCTAATCATTTATGCCTCCTGTCTGCCCGCTCTTAATCTCAGTAACCCCCTAGCTAATCAATTTATGCCTCTTGTCAGCCGCTCTTAAGCTCAGTTAACCCCCTAGATAATCAAATTTATGCTGTTTTCAGCCGCTCTTAATCTCAGTAACCCCCTAGCTAATAAATTTATACCTCCTGTCAGCCGCTCTTAAGCTCAGTACCCTCCTAGCTAATCAATTTAATGCCTCTTGTCAGCCGCTCTTAATCTCAGTAACCCCCTAGCTAATCAATTTATGCCTCTTGTCAGCCGCTCTTAATCTCAATAACCCCCTTGCTAATCAATTATGCCTCTTGTCAGCCGCTCATACTCTCAGTAACCCACTAGCTATAAATTATGCCTCCTGTCAGCCGCTCTTAAGCTCAGTAACCTCCTAGCTAATCAATTTATGCCTCTTGTCAGCCGCTCTTAATCTCAGTAACACCCTAGCTAATCAATGTATGCCTCTTTTCAGCCGCTCTTAATCTCAGTAACCCCCTAGCTAATCAATTTATGCCTCTTGTCAGCCGCTCTTAATCTCAGTAACCCCTATCTAATCAATTTATGCCTCTTGTCAGCCGCTCTTAAGCTCAGTAACCCCCTAGCTAATCAATTTATGCCTGTTTTTCAGCCGCTCTTAATCTCAGTAACCCCCTAGCTAATCAATTTATGCCTCTTGTCAGCCGCTCTTAATCTCAGTAACACCCTAGCTAATCAATTTATGCCTCTTTTCAGCCGCTCTTAATCTCAGTAACCCCCTAGCAAATAAATTTAATGCCTCCTGTCAGCCGCTCTTAATCTCAGTAACCCCCTTGCTAATCAAATTATGCCTCTTGTCAGCCGCTCATAATCTCAGTAACCCACTAGCTAATAAATTTATGCCTCCTGTCAGCCGCTCTTAAGCTCAGTAACCTCCTAGCTAATCAATTTATGCCTCTTGTCAGCCGCTCTTAATCTCAGGTAAACCCCCTAGCTAATAAATTTATGACTCCTGTCTCCTGTCAGCCGCTCTTAAGCTCAGTAAACCCCCTAGCTAATCAATTTATGCTTCTTGTCAGCCGCTCTTAAGTTCAGTGACCCCCTAGCTAATCAATTTATGCCTCCTGTCTGCCGCTCTTAATCTCAGTAACCCCCTAGCTAATCAATTTATGCCTCTTGTCAGCCGCTCTTAAGCTCAGTAACCCCCTAGCTAATCAATTTATGCCTGTTTTCAGCCGCTCTTAATCTCAGTAACCCCCTAGCTAATAAATTTATACCTCCTGTCAGCCGCTCTTAAGCTCAGTAACCTCCTAGCTAATCAATTTATGCCTCTTGTCAGCCGCTCTTAATCTCAGTAACCCCCTAGCTAATCAATTTATGCCTCTTGTCAGCCGCTCTTAATCTCAATAACCCCCTTGCTAATCAAATTATGCCTCTTGTCAGCCGCTCATAATCTCAGTAACCCACTAGCTAATAAATTTATGCCTCCTGTCAGCCGCTCTTAAGCTCAGTAACCTCCTAGCTAATCAATTTATGCCTCTTGTCAGCCGCTCTTAATCTCAGTAACACCCTAGCTAATCAATGTATGCCTCTTTTCAGCCGCTCTTAATCTCAGTAACCCCCTAGCTAATCAATTTATGCCTCTTGTCAGCCGCTCTTAATCTCAGTAACCCCTATCTAATCAATTTATGCCTCTTGTCAGCCGCTCTTAAGCTCAGTAACCCCCTAGCTAATCAATTTATGCCTGTTTTCAGCCGCTCTTAATCTCAGTAACCCCCTAGCTAATCAATTTATGCCTCTTGTCAGCCGCTCTTAATCTCAGTAACACCCTAGCTAATCAATTTATGCCTCTTTTCAGCCGCTCTTAATCTCAGTAACCCCCTAGCAAATAAATTTATGCCTCCTGTCAGCCGCTCTTAATCTCAGTAACCCCCTTGCTAATCAAATTATGCCTCTTGTCAGCCGCTCATAATCTCAGTAACCCACTAGCTAATAAATTTATGCCTCCTGTCAGCCGCTCTTAAGCTCAGTAACCTCCTAGCTAATCAATTTATGCCTCTTGTCAGCCGCTCTTAATCTCAGTAACCCCCTAGCTAATAAATTTATGACTCCTGTCTCCTGTCAGCCGCTCTTAAGCTCAGTAACCCCCTAGCTAATCAATTTATGCTTCTTGTCAGCCGCTCTTAAGCTCAGTGACCCCCTAGCTAATCAATTTATGCCTCTTGTCAGCCGCTCTTAATCTCAGTAACACCCTAGCTAATCAATTTATGCCTCTTGTCAGCCGCTCTTAAGCTCAGTAACCCCCTAGCTAATCAATTTATGCCTCTTGTCAGCCGCTCTTAATCTCAGTAACCCCTATCTAATCAATTTATGCCTCTTGTCAGCCGCTCTTAAGCTCAGTAACCCCCTAGCTAATCAATTTATGCCTGTTTTCAGCCGCTCTTAATCTCAGTAACCCCCTAGCTAATCAATTTATGCCTCTTGTCAGCCGCTCTTAATCTCAGTACCACCCTAGCTAATCAATTTATGCCTCTTTTCAGCCGCTCTTAAGCTCAGTAACCCCCTAGCTAATCAATTTATGCCTCCTGTCTGCCGCTCTTAATCTCAGTAACCCCCTAGCTAATCAATTTATGCCTCTTGTCAGCCGCTCTTAAGCTCAGTAACCCCCTAGCTAATCAATTTATGCCTGTTTTCAGCCGCTCTTAATCTCAGTAACCCCCTAGCTAATAAATTTATACCTCCTGTCAGCCGCTCTTAAGCTCAGTAACCTCCTAGCTAATCAATTTATGCCTCTTGTCAGCCGCTCTTAATCTCAGTAACCCCCTAGCTAATCAATTTATGCCTCTTGTCAGCCGCTCTTAATCTCAATAACCCCCTTGCTAATCAAATTATGCCTCTTGTCAGCCGCTCATAATCTCAGTAACCCACTAGCTAATAAATTTATGCCTCCTGTCAGCCGCTCTTAAGCTCAGTAACCTCCTAGCTAATCAATTTATGCCTCTTGTCAGCCGCTCTTAATCTCAGTAACACCCTAGCTAATCAATGTATGCCTCTTTTCAGCCGCTCTTAATCTCAGTAACCCCCTAGCTAATCAATTTATGCCTCTTGTCAGCCGCTCTTAATCTCAGTAACCCCTATCTAATCAATTTATGCCTCTTGTCAGCCGCTCTTAAGCTCAGTAACCCCCTAGCTAATCAATTTATGCCTGTTTTCAGCCGCTCTTAATCTCAGTAACCCCCTAGCTAATCAATTTATGCCTCTTGTCAGCCGCTCTTAATCTCAGTAACACCCTAGCTAATCAATTTATGCCTCTTTTCAGCCGCTCTTAATCTCAGTAACCCCCTAGCAAATAAATTTATGCCTCCTGTCAGCCGCTCTTAAGCTCAGTAACCTCCTAGCTAATCAATTTATGCCTCTTGTCAGCCGCTCTTAATCTCAGTAACACCCTAGCTAATCAATGTATGCCTCCTGTCAGCCGCTCTTAAGCTCAGTAACCCCCTTGCTAATCAATTTATGCCTCTTTTCAGCCGCTCTTAATCTCAGTAACCCCCTAGCTAATCAATTTATGCCTCTTGTCAGCCGCTCTTAATCTCAGTAACCCCCTAGCTAATCAATTTATGCCTCTTGTCAGCCGCTCTTAATCTCAATAACCCCCTTGCTAATCAAATTATGCCTCTTGTCAGCCGCTCATAATCTCAGTAACCCACTAGCTAATAAATTTATGCCTCCTGTCAGCCGCTCTTAAGCTCAGTAACCCCCTAGCTAATCAATTTATGCCTCTTGTCAGCCGCTCTTAAGCTCAGTAACCCCCTAGCTAATCAATTTATGCCTGTTTTCAGCCGCTCTTAATCTCAGTGACCCCCTAGCTAATCAATTTATGCCTCTTGTCAGCCGCTCTTAATCTCAGTAACACCCTAGCTAATCAATTTATGCCTCTTTTCAGCCGCTCTTAATCTCAGTAACCCCCTAGCTAATCAATTTATGCCTCTTGTCAGCCGCTCTTAATCTCAGTAACCCCTATCTAATCAATTTATGCCTCTTGTCAGCCGCTCTTAAGCTCAGTAACCCCCTAGCTAATCAATTTATGCCTGTTTTCAGCCGCTCTTAATCTCAGTAACCCCCTAGCTAATCAATTTATGCCTGTTTTCAGCCGCTCTTAATCTCAGTAACCCCTATCTAATCAATTTATGCCTCTTGTCAGCCGCTCTTAAGCTCAGTAACCCCCTAGCTAATCAATTTATGCCTCTTATCAGCCGCTCTTAATTTCAGTAACCCCCTAGCTAATCAATTTATGCTAATCAAATTATGCCTCTTGTCAGCCGCTCTTAATCTCAATAACCCCCTTGCTAATCAATTTATGCCTCCTGTCAGCCGACTTAAGCTTAGTAACCCCCTAGCTAATCAATTTATGCCTCCTGTCAGCCGCTCTTAATCTCAGTAACCCCCTAGCTAATCAATTTATGCCTCCTGTCAGCCGCTCTTAATCTCAGTAACCAACTAGTTAATCAATTTATGCCTCTTGTCAGCCGCTCTTAATCTCAGTAACACCCTAGCTAATCAATTTATGCCTCTTTTCAGCCGCTCTTAAGCTCAGTAACCCCCTAGCTAATCAATTTATGCCTCCTGTCTGCCGCTCTTAATCTCAGTAACCCCCTAGCTAATCAATTTATGCCTCTTGTCAGCCGCTCTTAAGCTCAGTAACCCCCTAGCTAATCAAATTATGCCTGTTTTCAGCCGCTCTTAATCTCAGTAACCCCCTAGCTAATCAATTTATGCCTCTTGTCAGCCGCTCTTAATCTCAATAACCCCCTAGCTAATCAAATTATGCCTCTTGTCAGCCGCTCATAATCTCAGTAACCCACTAGCTAATAAATTTATGCCTCCTGTCAGCCGCTCTTAAGCTCAGTAACCCCCTAGCTAATCAATTTATGCCTCTTGTCAGCCGCTCTTAATCTCAATAACCCCCTAGCTAATCAAATTATGCCTCTTGTCAGCCGCTCATAATCTCAGTAACCCACTAGCTAATAAATTTATGCCTCTTGTCAGCCGCTCATAATCTCAGTAACCCACTAGCTAATAAATTTATGCCTCCTGTCAGCCGCTCTTAAGCTCAGTAACCCCCTAGCTAATCAATTTATGCCTCTTGTCAGCCGCTCTTAATCTCAATAACCCCCTAGCTAATCAAATTATGCCTCTTGTCAGCCGCTCATAATCTCAGTAACCCACTAGCTAATAAATTTATGCCTCCTGTCAGCCGCTCATAATCTCAGTAACCCACTAGCTAATAAATTTATGCCTCCTGTCAGCCGCTCTTAAGCTCAGTAACCCCCTAGCTAATCAATTTATGCCTCTTGTCAGCCGCTCTTAATCTCAATAACCCACTAGCTAATAAATTTATGCCTCTTGTCAGCCGCTCATAATCTCAGTAACCCACTAGCTAATAAATTTATGCCTCCTGTCAGCCGCTCTTAAGCTCAGTAACCCCCTAGCTAATCAATTTATGCCTCTTGTCAGCCGCTCTTAATCTCAATAACCCCCTAGCTAATCAAATTATGCCTCTTGTCAGCCGCTCATAATCTCAGTAACCCACTAGCTAATAAATTTATGCCTCCTGTCAGCCGCTCTTAAGCTCAGTAACCCCCTAGCTAATCAATTTATGCCTCTTGTCAGCCGCTCTTAATCTCAGTAACACCCTAGCTAATCAATGTATGCCTCTTTTCAGCCGCTCTTAATCTCAGTAACCCCCTAGCAAATAAATTTATGCCTCCTGTCAGCCGCTCTTAATCTCAGTAACCCCCTTGCTAATCAAATTATGCCTCTTGTCAGCCGCTCATAATCTCAGTAACCCACTAGCTAATAAATTTATGCCTCCTGTCAGCCGCTCTTAAGCTCAGTAACCTCCTAGCTAATCAATTTATGCCTCTTATCAGCCGCTCTTAATCTCAGTAACACCCTAGCTAATCAATGTATGCCTCTTTTCAGCCGCTCTTAATCTCAGTAACCCCCTAGCTAATCAATTTATGCCTCTTGTCAGCCGCTCTTAAGCTCAGTAACCCCCTAGCTAATCAATTTATGCCTGTTTTCAGCCGCTCTTAATCTCAGTAACCCCCTAGCTAATCAATTTATGCCTCTTGTCAGCCGCTCTTAATCTCAGTAACACCCTAGCTAATCAATTTATGCCTCTTTTCAGCCGCTCTTAAGCTCAGTAACCCCCTAGCTAATCAATTTATGCCTCCTGTCTGACGCTCTTAATCTCAGTAACCCCCTAGCTAATCAATTTATGCCTCTTGTCAGCCGCTCTTAAGCTCAGTAACCCCCTAGCTAATCAATTTATGCCTGTTTTCAGCCGCTCTTAATCTCAGTAACCCCCTAGCTAATCAATTTATGCCTCTTGTCAGCCGCTCTTAATCTCAATAACCCACTAGCTAATAAATTTATGCCTCCTGTCAGCCGCTCTTAAGCTCAGTAACCCCCTAGCTAATCAATTTATGCCTCTTGTCAGCCGCTCATAATCTCAGTAACCCACTAGCTAATAAATTTATGCCTCCTGTCAGCCGCTCTTAAGCTCAGTAACCCCCTAGCTAATCAATTTATGCCTCTTGTCAGCCGCTCTTAATCTCAATAACCCCCTAGCTAATCAAATTATGCCTCTTGTCAGCCGCTCATAATCTCAGTAACCCACTAGCTAATAAATTTATGCCTCCTGTCAGCCGCTCTTAAGCTCAGTAACCCCCTAGCTAATCAATTTATGCCTCTTGTCAGCCGCTCTTAATCTCAGTAACACCCTAGCTAATCAATGTATGCCTCTTTTCAGCCGCTCTTAATCTCAGTAACCCCCTAGCAAATAAATTTATGCCTCCTGTCAGCCGCTCTTAATCTCAGTAACACCCTTGCTAATCAAATTATGCCTCTTGTCAGCCGCTCATAATCTCAGTAACCCACTAGCTAATAAATTTATGCCTCCTGTCAGCCGCTCTTAAGCTCAGTAACCTCCTAGCTAATCAATTTATGCCTCTTGTCAGCCGCTCTTAATCTCAGTAACACCCTAGCTAATCAATGTATGCCTCTTTTCAGCCGCTCTTAATCTCAGTAACCCCCTAGCTAATAAATTTATGCCTCTTGTCAGCCGCTCTTAATCTCAATAACCCCCTAGCTAATCAATTTATGCCTCTTGTCAGCCGCTCTTAAGCTCAGTAACCCCCTAGCTAATCAATGTATGCCTCTTTTCAGCCGCTCTTAATCTCAGTAACCCCCTAGCTAATCAATTTATGCCTCCTGTCAGCCGCTCTTAATCTCAGTAACACACTAGCTAATCAAATTATGCCTCTAGCCGCTGTTAATCTCAGTAAACCCTAGCTAATCAATTTATGCCTCCTTTCAGCCGCTCTTAAGCTCAGTAACCCCCTAGCTAATCAATTTATGCCTCCTGTCAGCCGCTCTTAATCTCAGTAACCCCCTAGCTAATCAATTTATGCCTCTTGTCAGCCGCTCTTAATCTCAGTAACACCCTAGCTAATCAATGTATGCCTCTTTTCAGCCGCTCTTAATCTCAGTAACCCCCTAGCAAATAAATTTATGCCTCCTGTCAGCCGCTCTTAATCTCAGTAACCCCCTAGCTAATCAATTTATGCCTCTTGTCAGCCGCTCTTAAGCTCAGTAACCCCCTAGCTAATCAATTTATGCCTCTTGTCAGCCGCTCTTAATCTCAGTAACCCCCTAGCTAATCAATTTATGCCTCTTGTCAGCCGCTCTTAATCTCAATAACCCCCTAGCTAATCAATTTATGCCTCTTGTCAGCCGCTCTTAATCTCAATAACCCACTAGCTAATAAATTTATGCCTCCTGTCAGCCGCTCTTAAGCTCAGTAACCCCCTAGCTAATCAATTTATGCCTCTTGTCAGCCGCTCTTAATCTCAATAACCCCCTAGCTAATCAAATTATGCCTCTTGTCAGCCGCTCATAATCTCAGTAACCCACTAGCTAATAAATTTATGCCTCCTGTCAGCCGCTCTTAAGCTCAGTAACCCCCTAGCTAATCAATTTATGCCTCTTGTCAGCCGCTCTTAATCTCAATAACCCCCTAGCTAATCAAATTATGCCTCTTGTCAGCCGCTCATAATCTCAGTAACCCACTAGCTAATAAATTTATGCCTCCTGTCAGCCGCTCTTAAGCTCAGTAACCCCCTAGCTAATCAATTTATGCCTCTTGTCAGCCGCTCTTAATCTCAGTAACACCCTAGCTAATCAATTTATGCCTCTTTTCAGCCGCTCTTAATCTCAGTAACCCCCTAGCAAATAAATTTATGCCTCCTGTCAGCCGCTCTTAATCTCAGTAACACCCTTGCTAATCAAATTATGCCTCTTGTCAGCCGCTCATAATCTCAGTAACCCACTAGCTAATAAATTTATGCCTCCTGTCAGCCGCTCTTAAGCTCAGTAACCTCCTAGCTAATCAATTTATGCCTCTTGTCAGCCGCTCTTAATCTCAGTAACACCCTAGCTAATCAATGTATGCCTCTTTTCAGCCGCTCTTAATCTCAGTAACCCCCTAGCAAATCAATTTATGCCTCCTGTCAGCCGCTCTTAATCTCAGTAACCCCCTAGCTAATCAATTTATGCCTCTTGTCAGCCGCTCATAATCTCAGTAACCCCCTAGCTAATAAATTTATGCCTCCTGTCAGCCGCTCTTAAGCTCAGTAACCCCCTAGCTAATCAATGTATGCCTCTTGTCAGCCGCTCTTAAGCTCAGTAACCCCCTAGCTAATCAATGTATGCCTCTTTTCAGCCGCTCTTAATCTCAGTAACCCCCTAGCTAATAAATTTATGCCTCTTGTCAGCCGCTCTTAATCTCAATAACCCCCTAGCAAATAAATTTATGCCTCCTGTCAGCCGCTCTTAATCTCAGTAACCCCCTTGCTAATCAAATTATGCCTCTTGTCAGCCGCTCATAATCTCAGTAACCCACTAGCTAATAAATTTATGCCTCCTGTCAGCCGCTCTTAAGCTCAGTAACCTCCTAGCTAATCAATTTATGCCTCTTATCAGCCGCTCTTAATCTCAGTAACACCCTAGCTAATCAATGTATGCCTCTTTTCAGCCGCTCTTAATCTCAGTAACCCCCTAGCTAATCAATTTATGCCTCTTGTCAGCCGCTCTTAAGCTCAGTAACCCCCTAGCTAATCAATTTATGCCTCTTGTCAGCCGCTCTTAAGCTCAGTGACCCCCTAGCTAATCAATTTATGCCTCTTGTCAGCCGCTCTTAATCTCAGTAACACCCTAGCTAATCAATTTATGCCTCTTGTCAGCCGCTCTTAATCTCAGTAACCCCTATCTAATCAATTTATGCCTCTTGTCAGCCGCTCTTAAGCTCAGTAACCCCCTAGCTAATCAATTTATGCCTGTTTTCAGCCGCTCTTAATCTCAGTAACCCCCTAGCTAATCAATTTATGCCTCTTGTCAGCCGCTCTTAATCTCAGTAACACCCTAGCTAATCAATTTATGCCTCTTTTCAGCCGCTCTTAAGCTCAGTAACCCCCTAGCTAATCAATTTATGCCTCCTGTCTGCCGCTCTTAATCTCAGTAACCCCCTAGCTAATCAATTTATGCCTCTTGTCAGCCGCTCTTAAGCTCAGTAACCCACTAGCTAATAAATTTATGCCTCCTGTCAGCCGCTCTTAAGCTCAGTAACCCCCTAGCTAATCAATTTATGCCTCTTGTCAGCCGCTCTTAATCTCAATAACCCCCTAGCTAATCAAATTATGCCTCTTGTCAGCCGCTCATAATCTCAGTAACCCACTAGCTAATAAATTTATGCCTCCTGTCAGCCGCTCTTAAGCTCAGTAACCCCCTAGCTAATCAATTTATGCCTCTTGTCAGCCGCTCTTAATCTCAGTAACACCCTAGCTAATCAATGTATGCCTCTTTTCAGCCGCTCTTAATCTCAGTAACCCCCTAGCAAATAAATTTATGCCTCCTGTCAGCCGCTCTTAATCTCAGTAACCCCCTTGCTAATCAAATTATGCCTCTTGTCAGCCGCTCATAATCTCAGTAACCCACTAGCTAATAAATTTATGCCTCTTTTCAGCCGCTCTTAATCTCAGTAACCCCCTAGCAAATAAATTTATGCCTCCTGTCAGCCGCTCTTAATCTCAGTAACCCCCTAGCTAATCAATTTATGCCTCTTGTCAGCCGCTCTTAAGCTCAGTATCCCCCTAGCTAATCAATTTATGCCTCTTGTCAGCCGCTCTTAATCTCAGTAACCCCCTAGCTAATCAATTTATGCCTCTTGTCAGCCGCTCTTAATCTCAATAACCCCCTAGCTAATCAAATTATGCCTCTTGTCAGCCGCTCATAATCTCAGTAACCCCCTAGCTAATAAATTTATGCCTCCTGTCAGCCGCTCTTAAGCTCAGTAACCCCCTAGCTAATCAATGTATGCCTCTTGTCAGCCGCTCTTAAGCTCAGTAACCCCCTAGCTAATCAATGTATGCCTCTTTTCAGCCGCTCTTAATCTCAGTAACCCCCTAGCTAATAAATTTATGCCTCTTGTCAGCCGCTCTTAATCTCAATAACCCCCTAGCTAATCAATTTATGCCTCTTGTCAGCCGCTCTTAAGCTCAGTAACCCCCTAGCTAATCAATGTATGCCTCTTTTCAGCCGCTCTTAATCTCAGTAACCCCCTAGCTAATCAATGTATGCCTCTTTTCAGCCGCTCTTAATCTCAATAACCCCCTAGCTAATCAAATTATGCCTCTTGTCAGCCGCTCATAATCTCAGTAACCCACTAGCTAATAAATTTATGCCTCCTGTCAGCCGCTCTTAAGCTCAGTAACCCCCTAGCTAATCAATTTATGCCTCTTGTCAGCCGCTCTTAATCTCAGTAACACCCTAGCTAATCAATGTATGCCTCTTTTCAGCCGCTCTTAATCTCAGTAACCCCCTAGCAAATAAATTTATGCCTCCTGTCAGCCGCTCTTAATCTCAGTAACCCCCTAGCTAATCAATTTATGCCTCTTGTCAGCCGCTCTTAAGCTCAGTAACCCCCTAGCTAATCAATTTATGCCTCTTGTCAGCCGCTCTTAATCTCAGTAACCCCCTAGCTAATCAATTTATGCCTCTTGTCAGCCGCTCTTAATCTCAATAACCCCCTAGCTAATCAAATTATGCCTCTTGTCAGCCGCTCATAATCTCAGTAACCCCCTAGCTAATAAATTTATGCCTCCTGTCAGCCGCTCTTAAGCTCAGTAACCCCCTAGCTAATCAATGTATGCCTCTTGTCAGCCGCTCTTAAGCTCAGTAACCCCCTAGCTAATCAATGTATGCCTCTTTTCAGCCGCTCTTAATCTCAGTAACCCCCTAGCTAATAAATTTATGCCTCTTGTCAGCCGCTCTTAATCTCAATAACCCCCTAGCTAATCAATTTATGCCTCTTGTCAGCCGCTCTTAAGCTCAGTAACCCCCTAGCTAATCAATGTATGCCTCTTTTCAGCCGCTCTTAATCTCAGTAACCCCCTAGCTAATCAATTTATGCCTCCTGTCAGCCGCTCTTAATCTCAGTAACACACTAGCTAATCAAATTATGCCTCTAGCCGCTGTTAATCTCAGTAAACCCTAGCTAATCAATTTATGCCTCCTTTCAGCCGCTCTTAAGCTCAGTAACCCCCTAGCTAATCAATTTATGCCTCCTGTCAGCCGCTCTTAATCTCAGTAACCCCCTAGCTAATCAATTTATGCCTCTTGTCAGCCGCTCTTAATCTCAGTAACACCCTAGCTAATCAATGTATGCCTCTTTTCAGCCGCTCTTAATCTCAGTAACCCCCTAGCTAATCAATTTATGCCTCCTGTCAGCCGCTCTTAATCTCAGTAACCCCCTAGCTAATCAATTTATGCCTCTTGTCAGCCGCTCTTAAGCTCAGTAACCCCCTAGCTAATCAATTTATGCCTCTTGTCAGCCGCTCTTAATCTCAGTAACCCCCTAGCTAATCAATTTATGCCTCTTGTCAGCCGCTCTTAATCTCAATAACCCCCTAGCTAATCAAATTATGCCTCTTGTCAGCCGCTCATAATCTCAGTAACCCCCTATCTAATAAATTTATGCCTCCTGTCAGCCGCTCTTAAGCTCAGTAACCCCCTAGCAATCAATGTATGCCTCTTGTCAGCCGCTCTTAAGCTCAGTAACCCCCTAGCTAATCAATTTATGCCTCTTGTCAGCCGCTCTTAATCTCAGTAACCCCCTAGCTAATAAATTTATGCCTCTTGTCAGCCGCTCTTAATCTCAATAACCCCCTAGCTAATCAATTTATGCCTCCTGTCAGCCGCTCTTAAGCTCAGTAACCCCCTAGCTAATCAATTTATGCCTCTTGTCAGCCGCTCTTAAGCTCAGTAACCCCCTAGCTAATCAATTTATGCCTCCTGTCAGCCGCTCTTAATCTCAGTAACACACTAGCTAATCAAATTATGCCTCTAGCCGCTGTTAATCTCAGTAAACCCTAGCTAATCAATTTATGCCTCCTTTCAGCCGCTCTTAAGCTCAGTAACCCCCTAGCTAATCAATTTATGCCTCCTGTCAGCCGCTCTTAATCTCAGTAACCCCCTAGCTAATCAATTTATGCCTCTTGTCAGCCGCTCTTAAGCTCAGTAACCCCCTAGCTAATCAATTTATGCCTGTTTTCAGCCGCTCTTAATCACAGTAACCTCCTAGCTAATCAATTTATGCCTCTTGTCAGCCGCTTTTAATCTCAATAACCCCCTAGCTAATCAAATTATGCCTCTTGTCAGCCGCTCTTAAGCTCAGTAACCCCCTAGCTAATCAATTTATGCCTCCTGTCAGCCGCTCTTAATCTCAGTAACACCCTAGCTAATCAATGTATGCCTCTTTTCAGCCGCTCTTAATCTCAGTAACCCCCTAGCTATTCAATTTATGCCTCCTGTCAGCCGCTCTTAATCTCAATAACCCCCTAGCTAATCAAATTATGCCTCTAGCCGCTGTTAATCTCAGTAAACCCTAGCTAATCAATTTATGCCTCCTTTCAGCCGCTCTTAAGCTCAGTAACACCCTAGCTAATCAATTTATGCCTCTTTTCAGCCGCTCTTAAGCTCAGTAACCCCCTAGCTAATCAATTTATGCCTCCTGTCTGCCGCTCTTAATCTCAGTAACCCCCTAGCTAATCAATTTATGCCTCTTGTCAGCCGCTCTTAAGCTCAGTAACCCCCTAGCTAATCAATTTATGCCTCTTGTCAGCCGCTCTTAATCTCAGTAACCTCCTAGCTAATCAATTTATGCCTGTTTTCAGCCGCTCTTAATCTCAGTAACCTCCTAGCTAATCAATTTATGCCTCCTGTCAGCCGCTCTTAATCTCAGTAACCTCCTAGCTAATCAATTTATGCCTCTTGTCAGACGCTTTTAATCTCAATAACCCCCTAGCTAATCAAATTATGCCTCTTGTCAGCCGCTCTTAAGCTCAGTAACCCCCTAGCTAATCAATTTATGCCTGTTTTCAGCCGCTCTTCTTCTCAGTAATCCCCTAGCTAATCAATTTATGCCTCTTGTCAGCCGCTCTTAATCTCAATAACCCCCTAGCTAATCAAATTTATTCCTTCTCTCAGCCACTCTCAGTAACACCCTAGCTAATCAATTTATGCCTGTTTTCAGCCGCTCTTAATCTCAGTAACCCCCTAGCTAATCAATTTATGCCTCTTGTCAGCCGCTCTTAATCTCAATAACCCCCTAGCTAATCAAATTATGCCTCTTGTCAGCCGCTCATAATCTCAGTAACCCACTAGCTAATAAATTTATGCCTCCTGTCAGCCGCTCTTAAGCTCAGTAACCCCCTAGCTAATCAATTTATGCCTCTTGAATAAATTAGCTAGCTAGGGGGTTACTGAGCCAGAGAGTGGCTGAGAGAAGGAATAAATTAGCTAGCTAGGGGGTTACTGAGCCAGAGAGTGGTTGAGAGATGGAATAAATTAGCTAGCTTGGGGGTTACTGAGCCAGAGAGTGGCTGGGAGAAGGAATAAATTAGCTAGCTTGGGGGTTACTGAGCCAGAGAGTGGCTGGGAGAAGGAATAAATTAGCTAGCTAGGGGGTTACTGAGCCAGAGAGTGGCTGAGAGAAGGAATAAATTGGCTAGCTAGGGGGTTACTGAGCCAGAGAGTGGTTGAGAGAAGGAATAAATTAGCTAGCTAGGGGGTTACTGTGCCAGAGAGAGTGGCTGAGCGAAGGAATAAATTGGCTAGCTATGGGATTGCTGAGCTTGAGAGTGGCTGAGAGAAGGAATAAATTGGCTAGCTAGGGGGTTACTGAGCCAGAGAGTGGCTGGGAGAAGGAATAAATTAGCTAGCTAGGGGGTTACTGAGCCAGAGAGTGGCTGAGAGAAGGAATAAATTAGCTAGCTAGGGGGTTACTGAGCCAGAGAGTGGCTGAGAGAAGGAATAAATTAGCTAGCTAGGGGGTTACTGAGCCAGAGAGTGGTTGAAAGAAGGAATAAATTAGCTAGCTAGGGGGTTACTGAGCCAGAGAAAGGCTGGGAGAAGGAATAAATTGGCTAGCTAGGGGGTTACTGAGCCTGAGAGTGGTTGAGAGAAGGAATAAATTAGCTAGCTAGGGGGTTACTGAGCCAGAGAGTGGTTGAGAGAAGGAATAAATTAGCTAGCTATGGGATTGCTGAGCTTGAGAGTGGCTGAGAGAAGGAATAAATTGGCTTGCTATGGGATTGCTGAGCTTGAGAGTGGTTGAAAGAAGGAATAAATTAGCTAGCTAGGGGGTTACTGAGCCAGAGAAAGGCTGGGAGAAGGAATAAATTGGCTAGCTAGGGGGTTACTGAGCCTGAGAGTGGTTGAGAGAAGGAATAAATTAGCTAGCTATGGGATTGCTGAGCTAGAGAGTGGCTGGGAGAAGGAATAAATTGGCTAGCTAGGGGGTTACTGAGCCAGAGAGAGTGGCTGAGAGGAGGAATAAATTGGCTAGCTATGGGATTGCTGAGCTAGAGAGTGGCTGGGAGAAGGAATAAATTGGCCAGCTAGGGGGTTACTGAGCCAGAGAGTGGTTGAGAGAAGGAATTAATTGGCTAGCTAGGGGGTTACTGAGCTAGAGAGTGGCTGGGAGAAGGAATAAATTAGCTAGCTAGGGGGTTACTGAGCCAGAGAGTAGTTGAGAGAAGGAATAAATTAGCTAGCTAGGGGGTTACTGAGCCTGAGAGTGGCTGAGAGAAGGAATAAATTAGCTAGCTAGGGGGTTACTGAGCCAGAGAGTGGCTGAGAGAAGGAATAAATTGGCTAGCTAGGGGGTTACTGAGCCAGAGAGTGGTTGAGAGAAGGAATAAATTAGCTAGCTAGGGGGTTACTGTGCCAGAGAGAGTGGCTGAGCGAAGGAATAAATTGGCTAGCTATGGGATTGCTGAGCTTGAGAGTGGCTGAGAGAAGGAATAAATTGGCTAGCTAGGGGGTTACTGAGCCAGAGAGTGGCTGGGAGAAGGAATAAATTAGCTAGCTAGGGGGTTACTGAGCCAGAGAGTGGCTGAGAGAAGGAATAAATTAGCTAGCTAGGGGGTTACTGAGCCAGAGAGTGGTTGAAAGAAGGAATAAATTAGCTAGCTAGGGGGTTACTGAGCCAGAGAAAGGCTGGGAGAAGGAATAAATTGGCTAGCTAGGGGGTTACTGAGCCTGAGAGTGGTTGAGAGAAGGAATAAATTAGCTAGCTATGGGATTGCTGAGCTAGAGAGTGGCTGGGAGAAGGAATAAATTGGCTAGCTAGGGGGTTACTGAGCCAGAGAGAGTGGCTGAGAGAAGGAATAAATTGGCTAGCTATGGGATTGCTGAGCTAGAGAGTGGCTGGGAGAAGGAATAAATTGGCCAGCTAGGGGGTTACTGAGCCAGAGAGTGGTTGAGAGAAGGAATTAATTGGCTAGCTAGGGGGTTACTGAGCTAGAGAGTGGCTGGGAGAAGGAATAAATTAGCTAGCTAGGGGGTTACTGAGCCAGAGAGTGGTTGAAAGAAGGAATAAATTAGCTAGCTAGGGGGTTACTGAGCCAGAGAAAGGCTGGGAGAAGGAATAAATTGGCTAGCTAGGGGGTTACTGAGCCTGAGAGTGGTTGAGAGAAGGAATAAATTAGCTAGCTATGGGATTGCTGAGCTAGAGAGTGGCTGGGAGAAGGAATAAATTGGCTAGCTAGGGGGTTACTGAGCCAGAGAGAGTGGCTGAGAGAAGGAATAAATTGGCTAGCTATGGGATTGCTGAGCTAGAGAGTGGCTGGGAGAAGGAATAAATTGGCCAGCTAGGGGGTTACTGAGCCAGAGAGTGGTTGAGAGAAGGAATTAATTGGCTAGCTAGGGGGTTACTGAGCTAGAGAGTGGCTGGGAGAAGGAATAAATTAGCTAGCTAGGGGGTTACTGAGCCAGAGAGTGGTTGAGAGAAGGAATAAATTAGCTAGCTAGGGGGTTACTGAGCCAGAGAGTGGCTGAGAGAAGGAATAAATTAGCTAGCTAGGGGGTTACTGAGCCAGAGAGTGGCTGAGAGAAGGAATAAATTGGCTAGCTAGGGGGTTACTGAGCCAGAGAGTGGTTGAGAGAAGGAATAAATTAGCTAGCTAGGGGGTTACTGTGCCAGAGAGAGTGGCTGAGCGAAGGAATAAATTGGCTAGCTATGGGATTGCTGAGCTTGAGAGTGGCTGAGAGAAGGAATAAATTGGCTAGCTAGGGGGTTACTGAGCCAGAGAGTGGCTGGGAGAAGGAATAAATTAGCTAGCTAGGGGGTTACTGAGCCAGAGAGTGGCTGAGAGAAGGAATAAATTGGCTAGCTATGGGATTGCTGAGCTAGAGATTGGCTGGGAGAAGGAATAAATTGGCTAGCTAGGGGGTTACTGAGCCAGAGAGAGTGGCTGAGAGAACGAATAAACTGGCTAGCTAGGGGGTTACTGAGCCAGAGAGTGGTTGAGAGAAGGAATAAATTAGCTAGCTAGGGGGTTACTGAGCCAGAGAGTGGTTGAAAGAAGGAATAAATTAGCTAGCTAGGGGGTTACTGAGCCAGAGAGTGGCTGGGAGAAGGAATAAATTGGCTAGCTAGGGGGTTACTGAGCCAGAGAGTGGTTGAGAGAAGGAATAAATTAGCTAGCTAGGGGGTTACTGAGCCAGAGAGTGGTTGAGAGAAGGAATAAATTAGCTAGCTAGGGGGTTACTGAGCCAGAGAGTGGTTGAGAGAAGGAATAAATTAGCTAGCTAGGGGGTTACTGAGCCAGAGAGTGGTTGAGAGAAGGAATAAATTAGCTAGCTAGGGGGTTACTGAGCCAGAGAGTGGTTGAGAGAAGGAATTAATTGGCTAGCTAGGGGGTTACTGAGCTAGAGAGTGGCTGGGAGAAGGAATAAATTAGCTAGCTAGGGGGTTACTGAGCCAGAGAGTGGTTGAGAGAAGGAATAAATTAGCTAGCTAGGGGGTTACTGAGCCAGAGAGTGGCTGAGAGAAGGAATAAATTAGCTAGCTAGGGGGTTACTGAGCCAGAGAGTGGTTGAAAGAAGGAATAAATTAGCTAGCTAGGGGGTTACTGAGCCAGAGAGTGGCTGGGAGAAGGAATAAATTGGCTAGCTAGGGGGTTACTGAGCCAGAGAGTGGTTGAAAGAAGGAATAAATTAGGTAGCTAGGGGGTTACTGAGCCAGAGAGTGGCTGGGAGAAGGAATAAATTGGCTAGCTAGGGGGTTACTGAGCCAGAGAGTGGTTGAGAGAAGGAATAAATTAGCTAGCTAGGGGGTTACTGAGCCAGAGAGAGTGGCTGAGCGAAGGAATAAATTGGCTAGCTAGGGGGTTACTGAGCCAGAGAGTGGTTGAGAGAAGGAATAAATTAGCTAGCTAGGGGGTTACTGAGCCAGAGAGTGGTTGAGAGAAGGAATAAATTAGCTAGCTAGGGGTTACTGAGCCAGAGAGTGGCTGAGAGAAGGAATAAATTGGCTAGCTAGGGGGTTACTGAGCCAGAGAGAGTGGCTGAGCGAAGGAATAAATTGGCTAGCTATGGGATTGCTGAGCTTGAGAGTGGCTGAGAGAAGGAATAAATTGGCTAGCTAGGGGGTTACTGAGCCAGAGAGTGGCTGGGAGAAGGAATAAATTGGCTAGCTATGGGATTGCTGAGCTTGAGAGTGGCTGAGAGAAGGAATAAATTGGCTTGCTATGGGATTGCTGAGCTTGAGAGTGGCTGAGAGAACGAATAAACTGGCTAGCTAGGGGGTTACTGAGCCAGAGAGTGGTTGAGAGATGGAATAAATTAGCTAGCTTGGGGGTTACTGAGCCAGAGAGTGGCTGGGAGAAGGAATAAATTGGCTAGCTAGGGGGTTACTGAGCCAGAGAGTGGCTGAGAGAAGGAATAAATTAGCTAGCTAGGGGGTTACTGAGCCAGAGAGTGGTTGAAAGAAGGAATAAATTAGCTAGCTAGGGGGTTACTGAGCCAGAGAAAGGCTGGGAGAAGGAATAAATTGGCTAGCTAGGGGGTTACTGAGCCTGAGAGTGGTTGAGAGAAGGAATAAATTAGCTAGCTATGGGATTGCTGAGCTAGAGAGTGGCTGGGAGAAGGAATAAATTGGCTAGCTAGGGGGTTACTGAGCCAGAGAGAGTGGCTGAGAGAAGGAATGAATTGGCTAGCTATGGGATTGCTGAGCTAGAGAGTGGCTGGGAGAAGGAATAAATTGGCCAGCTAGGGGGTTACTGAGCCAGAGAGTGGTTGAGAGAAGGAATTAATTGGCTAGCTAGGGGGTTACTGAGCTAGAGAGTGGCTGGGAGAAGGAATAAATTAGCTAGCTAGGGGGTTACTGAGCCAGAGAGTGGTTGAAAGAAGGAATAAATTAGCTAGCTAGGGGGTTACTGAGCCAGAGAAAGGCTGGGAGAAGGAATAAATTGGCTAGCTAGGGGGTTACTGAGCCTGAGAGTGGTTGAGAGAAGGAATAAATTAGCTAGCTATGGGATTGCTGAGCTAGAGAGTGGCTGGGAGAAGGAATAAATTGGCTAGCTAGGGGGTTACTGAGCCAGAGAGAGTGGCTGAGAGAAGGAATAAATTGGCTAGCTATGGGATTGCTGAGCTAGAGAGTGGCTGGGAGAAGGAATAAATTGGCCAGCTAGGGGGTTACTGAGCCAGAGAGTGGTTGAGAGAAGGAATTAATTGGCTAGCTAGGGGGTTACTGAGCTAGAGAGTGGCTGGGAGAAGGAATAAATTAGCTAGCTAGGGGGTTACTGAGCCAGAGAGTAGTTGAGAGAAGGAATAAATTAGCTAGCTAGGGGGTTACTGAGCCAGAGAGTGGCTGAGAGAAGGAATAAATTAGCTAGCTAGGGGGTTACTGAGCCAGAGAGTGGCTGAGAGAAGGAATAAATTGGCTAGCTAGGGGGTTACTGAGCCAGAGAGTGGTTGAGAGAAGGAATAAATTAGCTAGCTAGGGGGTTACTGTGCCAGAGAGAGTGGCTGAGCGAAGGAATAAATTGGCTAGCTATGGGATTGCTGAGCTTGAGAGTGGCTGAGAGAAGGAATAAATTGGCTAGCTAGGGGGTTACTGAGCCAGAGAGTGGCTGGGAGAAGGAATAAATTAGCTAGCTAGGGGGTTACTGAGCCAGAGAGTGGCTGAGAGAAGGAATAAATTGGCTAGCTATGGGATTGCTGAGCTAGAGATTGGCTGGGAGAAGGAATAAATTGGCTAGCTAGGGGGTTACTGAGCCAGAGAGAGTGGCTGAGAGAACGAATAAACTGGCTAGCTAGGGGGTTACTGAGCCAGAGAGTGGTTGAGAGAAGGAATAAATTAGCTAGCTAGGGGGTTACTGAGCCAGAGAGTGGTTGAAAGAAGGAATAAATTAGCTAGCTAGGGGGTTACTGAGCCAGAGAGTGGCTGGGAGAAGGAATAAATTGGCTAGCTAGGGGGTTACTGAGCCAGAGAGTGGTTGAGAGAAGGAATAAATTAGCTAGCTAGGGGGTTACTGAGCCAGAGAGTGGTTGAGAGAAGGAATAAATTAGCTAGCTAGGGGGTTACTGAGCCAGAGAGTGGTTGAGAGAAGGAATAAATTAGCTAGCTAGGGGGTTACTGAGCCAGAGAGTGGTTGAGAGAAGGAATTAATTGGCTAGCTAGGGGGTTACTGAGCTAGAGAGTGGCTGGGAGAAGGAATAAATTAGCTAGCTAGGGGGTTACTGAGCCAGAGAGTGGTTGAGAGAAGGAATAAATTAGCTAGCTAGGGGGTTAATGAGACAGAGAGTGGCTGAGAGAAGGAATAAATTAGCTAGCTAGGGGGTTACTGAGCCAGAGAGTGGTTGAAAGAAGGAATAAATTAGCTAGCTAGGGGGTTACTGAGCCAGAGAGTGGCTGGGAGAAGGAATAAATTGGCTAGCTAGGGGGTTACTGAGCCAGAGAGTGGTTGAGAGAAGGAATAAATTAGCTAGCTAGGGGGTTACTGAGCCAGAGAGTGGTTGAGAGAAGGAATAAATTAGCTAGCTAGGGGGTTACTGAGCCAGAGAGTGGTTGAGAGAAGGAATAAATTAGCTAGCTAGGGGTTACTGAGCCAGAGAGAGTGGCTGAGAGAACGAATAAACTGGCTAGCTAGGGGGTTACTGAGCCAGAGAGTGGCTGAGAGAAGAAATAAATTGGCTAGCTATGGGATTGCAATTTATTCCTTCTCCCAGCCACTCTCTAGCTCAGCAATCCCATAGCTAGTCAATTTATTCCTTCTCCCAGCCACTCTCTAGCTCAGCAATCCCATAGCTAGTCAATTTATTCCTTCTCCCAGCCACTCTCTAGCTCAGCGATCCCATAGCTAGTCAATTTATTCCTTCTCCCAGCCACTCTCTAGCTCAGCAATCCCATAGCTAGTCAATTTATTCCTTCTCTCAGCCACTCTCTAGCTCAGCAATCCCATAGCTAGCCAATGTATTCCTTCTCCCAGCCACTCTCTAGCTCAGCAATCCCATAGCTAGTCAATGTATTCCTTCTCCCAGCCACTCTCTAGCTCAGCAATCTCATAGCTAGCCAATGTATTCCTTCTCCCAGCCACTCTCTAGCTCAGCAATCCCATAGCTAGTCAATTTATTCCTTCTCCCAGCCACTCTCTAGCTCAGCAATCCCATAGCTAGCCAATGTATTCCTTCTCCCAGCCACTCTCAAGCTCAGCAATCCCATAGCTAGTCAATTTATTCCTTCTCCCAGCCACTCTCTAGCTCAGCAATCCCATAGCTAGTCAATTTATTCCTTCTCCCAGCCACTCTCTAGCTCAGCAATCCCATAGCTAGCCAATTTATTCCTCCTCTCAGCCACTCTCAAGCTCAGTAACCCCCTAACTAATCAACATATTCCTCCTCTCAGCCACTCTCAAGCTCAGCAACCCCCTAGCTGAAAACTCACAATTCGATCCATCCGAAGCAGACCAGTGGATAGACGATCACGAATACAAGCAATAGTGGCAATCATTTATTCAATTATATTTGAGCACATGTGGTTTATGACCATATAAGAGAATGGGTAGATCAGACAATCCAGATCAATTGAAGTCACGATGATACGAGTAGTTTCCCTTGATCGCCGAGTTGAAGTTTGAGGTGAGACTCTGCAATTATAGTATGACTAATAAGCACAAAAAATGGGTTCTTGTTTGCCACCAAAATAAAAAAAAATATTTCAAATGGATGAGAAAATATGATTTTCCGTTGTAAAAAATGGTTTTTAAAAAGTACAAATTACTAGAGAACAAGAGATAAGTAAAAATTACCAACCGCGATCCCTGCTTCCAGCTCGAGTAGAGAACAAGAGAAGGGACGAGAGAGAGCGAGCGAGCGACCCGTCGATTCTGAAATGAATGATTTAGTCTGGTTTCAAGTAACTACAATTCCTAAAAATTAAAAAAGTTTAATAAACAAGAAATAAACTCATCTATTGGCGTGGAAGATGTGAGAATGAGGCTGTTTCAGAGGAAGAGCTGGAGGAAGAAGAGAAAGACTTGTAGTTGCACCTGCAGTTGTGTTATCATGAATCACTTTGGACTTTGAAATTAATACTATCCTATGCTCTCTTATACCTTTTCCAAAAATCGCAAGACCTTTACCTTAAGAGAAACTCTGCCACACAAGAGAGAAAAGAATAGCTTACTTCGAGATTTCTTTGATTCGATTAACTTCGTGAACGTTCCTTCATCAGAACCAATTGTGAGACGATTCATCAAAATATTCCATTCCCATATCCCCATAGAATTGTCTTTCCAAGTCTGTATTTCTATAATAGATGAAAGATGAATGAATGAAACGAGATTCTGTGACAGACCAACCGAAGTTGTTTCTCGATCGGAAGCGAAATCAGAGACAAAAGTTATACAAGAAATCTGAGAATGTGTGTTGTGGTGTGAATCTGATTGTAGTTTGCAAAATAACTCGCTGGCACATGTTTTGCTCGTACGACACTACAGCAACTCTGATGAATAGCGCTACAAGACAGGAAACAATGGGCGAACGGGCTACGGAATAAACGAATAGCTAATGAGAGTGTGCACGAATCGGACCCAAGTTTTTGATTAGCTAAAGTGTGAAGTGAAAATGTCAGACGAAAGAAAGTGAATTGTTTTGAGCTTGGGCCAAATTGTGCACAGTCTTTGATGCGAGACCAACCGAAGCTGTTTCTCGTGAACGATTGGGAACTACGAACTACTATGAACGAAAAGAGAAAGAGCAGGCGCGCGATTTGGACTGACTGTACGAATAGCGAAAGTTAGTTGTCCAAATTTCAGGAAAAAGGAATGCAAATTGATTTCAGTTGGTCCAAATCGAGCACATACAAATTGATTGAAGTGGAACATAGAATGGAATGAAGAACATCACTTGTAGAAGAAAGAGATCATTCGAAGAAACTGAGGATCAGATCATAATCGGGGTTATACTCATCGATGTTCATCGGATCCGGATCCTCCCCCTCATCCATCGACTCGGGCGCCGCCTGCTCCTCCTCGCCCTTCTCCTCGTTCATCGACTCGTCCTCCATCTTCGCCTCATCCTGTAATATCTAATTCCTACTAGTGTTTATGAGTTGATAAAAAGTACTACAAAATCCTTTTCCCTTCCCTGATCCCCGTTCAGCACCTACCTCCGATTCCGACTCCACGTTGACGATGGTGTAGCGATTGTCGGCATCACGATGCAAATTAAACCCATGACCTCTCGCGCGCGACGTCTGAAAAAATGATATTACTCTCAATAAAATACAATATTATAACAAGAGAAATGTGCGTGTTCGAATGCAAAAGTAATGGCGGAACCTCGAGTAGCTTTTCGATGAAATCATCCTTGGCCTTTTTAGAGTGAGCAGACATCATGAAAGTTCGATTCGTCGTCGTGAGACTGAAGTTCGTGTCGCCCTGAGAAACGATAGATTACCAAATAATACAAAAGACTTACAACTCTATCCTTCTCTCTCTCTCTATCTGTCTTATTTGCACTTTCCTATGGCTCTAACATTGTCTTTTCATGTGATATACCGACCGATGATGGGCTGTTGCCCGAAACGTGTCGATAAACGATCGATCATCTATCTTCTCTTTCTTGTCCCTTCCCCGGCATTACTAAGAAGCCTACAAATCAAATCCATCCCCAATTAAACTGTCTAAAATTTGTCAATCCCCTTTCCTACGAGTTTTCCCATACCTCGTGATTATATCCACCGACGACACGTAGAGAAGCCAGAGGGAACGTGTGCTTGACCACGAATGATTCACCATTCGTGACGATGTTGAGAGAGGCGTTGTGATTCGCATCGTCTGCAATTAAATCTGCTGAATACCTAGTCATTTTTAGACCGCATTTCGGTTAAAGTGCACCTCGTCAATACTGTTTTTATTACATCATAGAGGACGAAACAAGAAACAATAATGAAAAAAAAATTAATTTAGATGCATTTGATCGAATCATTGCTAAATCAGCAAAAACTTTTGGAAAAGTGGCGAACTCACCCGCGAGGACCAGGAAATTTGGGATCCTCTTTTTCTCCCTTCCTTCACGTGTCTCGAGTGAGACCGCGGCGATTACGGTCTGTCCCTTTCCCGAGAAGAATGACGCCTGTAGATGAGCTCGAAGTTGAGCCATTCTAACTAGAAACTGTATTAAAACCAATATTTTCAAATGATACTTTAAAAGTAGAATCTGGATCCATAGACCACTGGATAACAATTCGCAAATTAACTCGATTCATACTTTACTCAGAGGTACAAAAAGTCACTACGAAGTATGAATGAGAGATGGATTCAATTGAGGGAATACGAGTGAACGTTTTAGAGGCAGTAACTCTCTAGATCTAACGGAAGACTAAAGAATGGAATGCAAAAGATGTAGAGATCCACCAATGGGCTAGGTTACAGGAAAGAAAGAATGCGACGAACTATGATAATCTAATTGAAAATGAGCAAAAGTGCACGATTTGGACCCCAAGTTTTTGATTAGCTAAAGTGTGATGTGAAAATGTCAGACGAAAGAAAGTGAATTGTTTTGAGCTTGGGCCAAATTGTGCACAGTCTTTGATGCGAGACCAACCGAAGCTGTTTCTCGTGAACGATTGGGAACTACGAACTACTATGAACGAAAAGAGAAAGAGCAGGCGCGCGATTTGGACTGACTGTACGAATAGCGAAAGTTAGTTGTCCAAATTTCAGGCAAAAGGAATGCAAATTGATTTCAGTTGGTCCAAATCGAGCACATACAAATTGATTGAAGTGGAACATAGAATGAAATGAGATGTAGTAACTACATGCTAGAGAACATGGAAGCCTACTTCTGGCTCTTCTTCTTGACGACAATCACTTCATTCTTCAAATTGAGCACGTCGGACTCGTTGAATTTGTTGTGCGGGGCGTACTGGGCCGCCTGCTCCCGAGCCACTTGGCACGCCGAGAAGGAGTTATCGGGATCCAACAGTCGAGGAACGTACTTCGGACGGGGGATCGACCAGCAAGGGGGAGGAGGGGAGCGACTGCCTTTGTGCATGCGCTCGTGGTTCTTCGTCTTGTCGTCGAACTTGAACGACTTGGCAACCGGATTGACCATATTGTCCACAACGGCAGCCTTGATCTTCTGAAAGAGAAGAATATTTAGTTAAGTATAAGAAGACAAGAGGCAAGCGGGGGGGGGGGGCTCAGAATAAGAAGAGACTACCGAGGGGTGCTAAGTATAAGAAGAGACTACTGGGTGGAGGGTCCAAGTATAAGAAGAGACTAGCTGGGGGGGGGGGGGGGGTCTATCTCACCTTATCGTTCCACACCGCAGCCTTTCGCTCCACGGCTCGGCCACGAGCGACGTCCTCCTCCGAACCCTCCTCTGCAAAGGAATTGTTATTAAGAATTTATAACTTTCCGTGCCAAGCCATTCTCCCTGGACTGAAAATCCAGCCCTCCCCTCGAAAAAAAGGATGGAACCAGTGTGGAGAGAGAGCAGGCCAACCCCTCATGGAAGAAGCATTTGCCAGGATGGGTCTCCCCAATCAGCATTGTGATGACTTGAGAAAACATTCGTTATGATCTCCCTTCTCGTGACTACCACATACTGGAAGGAACCACTCGTCGAAGCGAAATGATGATGGGAAACTAATACGGAATGGGGGAGTGCTCAGGAGAGGGTTGGCTCACCCTTGCTCTTAGAGTCTATATGGGAGAGTGGATTGGCACGGAAATTGTGTTGTTTATCACGTGATTCGGATAGAAAAATAAATAAAAGAAAAGTGCCGACTGACCGGAGTCTTTGTCTTCCACCACTGGTTTCTTCACCACGGGCTTCTTCTGTTTGAGATCGGTGATTCCCTGTCGACCGAGAGAACGTGCCCTAAAACGAAACAATTATTTGTTTGAAATTTGACGGCCATCCCCTTTTCCATACTTACATTCGCCAATCCAAGTTCTTGGACTGGAAGTACTGAATAATGGCAGGATCGAGATCGAGCGAGGGATTGGCCTTGAAGAGCTTTCTCAACATCAGAAGAACGCCGGCTCTGTTCTCCTGAAATATCGAGAAATTAACAAGGATAGGGATAACATTTGTTTGACCATGCCAATAACTCACGGGGTTCTTCGGGCTTGCATGTCTGCAAGGCGTCCACGAGGGTGTGGGATCCTCCATCCACAAACAAAAGAAATGAGGTTCCTCTGGTCTGCCCTTGTACTTCATCATTTTCACATCCAGGTACTCTTTCACACGATACTCGCCTTCCTCTGCAATGATTATCAATTATTGAATGAAATATTGAAAGAGGATCGTTCCCGTGCCCTTCCCCTTTCCGTCAGCTCCTTCATCCGTGGATTGAAAGACTGAGACAGAAGAGACGATTCACCAATTCTCCACTTGCCCACTCAACCTTCTCCACCCTGCACTGAGACAGAAGAGAAGATTCACCAATTCTCCACTTGCACACTCAACCTTCTCCACCATGCTCTGGTATCGAGGAATTTCGTCACAAGGATGCTCACATAATTTGGATCACAGATTTCGAGCAGCTGCTTGAAACAATTGCGATTGATTCAAGCATCTATCTTGGTCTGGCACTGCTCGCACGAAGCAAAATGTGTGAGAATATCTGCGATTGTCATCAGCAATATGTTAGACATCGTTTTCTGTGGCGGACCTCGATACCAAGTGGAGCATTGCTGAATCTTCACATATTCTGTCTCAGACTCTCAGTCCACGGGTGATGAGCCCCTTTCTCATCTTTCGATGGCCAGTAGAGGACGAGGAAAGGGAACAAATACAGAACTGTTGAAATATTGGAGAGAAAATATAAACGAACCGTACGGAGCCGTCGATGTGTCCGAGAGAGACGCACGAGCAGGAGTCTCATCCTTCTTCGGGTCGGCAACCGCCTTCCGCTGAGTCTTCTTCGTTGTAGGGGGCGCCATTCTTCGCTGAGAGATGTTCTCTATAATAAGTCATCACACTTACTGCGAACATTAGACCGTTCGCGTAATAATCGAGCAACGATAGGCACAGCTCAGAGCGTAGAGTATGAAGCCATTTGATTAAGGGGGACCACAAACAAGGGAACCACCAATGAAAGCGTAAGCCGATCAAGAACCAACTTCTGGGTGCTAAAGTTGTAATCCGTAGTCAGGAAAATCTATAATACGAAGAGGATTCGCGCGCTCGAGATTCCAGGATGCTCACCAATTTGTTAGAGCCTATGGCACGAGCCTCGATAGCACACCAGAAAGTGAGATAGCCCGACACCCTCTGGTTCGATTTCTCTCATATGCATTTTTATTGCCGTTTTTAAGCTTTTTACGCCAGCCCCTACATGCCCCATAGGTTGAATGTTGATCGACTTCCGCTTACATTAGTGATGACAAAGGGAATTTCGAGTTCTCACTTGTTTTTCTCAGATAAAAAAATGCCCGTCAAAAGCATTATACGACTACACACAGAGCCGGAATTCAACTGTATCTTTAACAACACTTCAACTGAACCCAAATCAAATGACTTCTGAGAAAGTTCTGAGCTCTGCCAAAACTACGCGGAATTGCTCGATTATTACGCGCGCAGCATTGATCAATAAAATTTCGCGAGATTCGGAATGCAAAATACATACATAAATACAGAAGCTGAAGCGATATTCTTTAGTTAACTGCGCCCTTATATATATATATATATATATATATATATATATATATATATAGGATCTGCGAATTTTCAAACGAAATTCACACACCTTTCGAGATAGAATATACGAAATTCAAAATGATATCCATTCGAAATTTTACCAAAGATATGAAGTAGCAGATTGATAAGAACACAATTTTAATTGCAGAGGGCGAAAGTAACTTAAGAATACCGCATCAGATGAAAAAATTCATTGAACAGATAAAATAGAGAGAGAGAGGGTAGAAAGAGAAGAGGTGGGTGGATAGGGAGCGAGATATCCGGAAGGAAAAAGAGAGGAGAGATTTGGTGAAAAGCAGGGGTGGGAGTAGACATAGATAAAGAAGTTGGAAAAGAGAAACAGAGAGATAAAACAATATGATGGGTGAGAGATTGGAGCAGAATGGAGATGAAAGAGAAATAGAAGAGTGAGAGATGCGAAAGAGAATGCATTCACAAAAAAAGTTTTTTTTTAATAACGGGGAGAAGGTCTCTTCAATCTTCCATTGAAAAATAGGAATTGAGGTTCTAAAGTTCATTGGAAAAGGGGAAGGCGATCTAAAAAGAACTCCCTGAGAATCCGAAAAGGCGATCTCTAAAGGACCTGGAAGGTAAACCTAGCTCATCCTAGGTCTGAAAGAGATAGATTCATTAAAAATTCTGTAAAAAAATACGATCAATCGAATGACATGCAAATTAAACACTATTGGATATAAGAGATAATATAGATAAAATAAAAAAAATCCTTTATGAAGCCATAAATATAAAAATACCTGCTGAACATCGCAAGTATGTTATTAACATTCGTTTTTCCAATCTCAATTTGCAGTTTTTTAAAGCTAATAACAAATATTTTGAATTATTTCTTTGAAGGCGACCCAGAGTTTCACCAGCGATGAGAGTTTCAGTGTTCAAGTGGTGAACGCTGCCAGCTAACTTAAAGGGAGTCGGCAGCCAAAAAATGACCATTGCTCATATGATTTAGTATCATCCTGACTGATGACCTGACTACAATGCCAAAATATTAGAAAATATAAATGTGTATTTAAGGAGAAAAATGGAAAACAAGTTTTGGGTTACGGTAGCTCCTGCATAGTTGGTGTGGCGTTGTTTGTATGCACACGCAGGCCAAAACCGGCATTAAGGAAATTTTACGATAACTGTATTGCAGTGCTTATCGATTTTTTCTTTCGCGAATTTGGCTAAGTTTTCGTTACCTTAACGTTTTTAGGTCAATTTTTACCTTTTTTTTATTAGAATACGCCATATGACTGCTATTCTCTTCTTGTTCGACAAGGAATTTCATAATCTGGCTGTAATTCTGCATCGGGGTTTCAGTTTTACCATCAAAGGTGTCATTTGTTACTCCTTGAAACAGTTTCGGGTCTCAAGATCCCCAATTTTAAGCTCAATCTCGTTGCTTTATACACATTTTACCTTTGAGCTACGATTTGTGATCGAGATTTAGCCATATCAGCGCTTTTTTTATCAGTCTGGCTTTGTTAGGTCGTTCCCCGCAAAAACTCTAACACAAAAAAGCAAGCCTATTAGAGTTCCTTAATTTGTTGGCGATAGAAGGCGAACTGCTGCTGAAGGAGTGGAGGGAGAGGATGGGAATGTTGCAGGTCCAACTAGCACGTCGACAACGGCAAACCAATAGTGAGAAAAAACATTCTCTGACCACAGATATTCTTTCCCGAGCGAGGAAACTTCCAAATAATCAATTAGGACACAATCGACACAAGTCGTTCCTAAGAACAAGCTTAATTTTAGGGAATAGTAGTCGTAGTAGTTGATACAGGGTAGGGATGAACCTACTGCAATCGAAAAAAGGAGAGAATCAGAATCAAGCTTAGAGAGAAAAAGCAGAATCGGATAGCACTTTGGGGTGATCAGGGAAAAAGCCTATCCTTGGAGCAATGGACGAATGGCAAAGGTAGCGGACGACTTCGGCAAACAAGCAGGCAGTCTTTGATTGGCGCTTTCCCTCTTATTTCTTACCCAACACACAATCTATGCGGATAGTGTGCATGTTCCACAACTACCCCCTCCCCGTCCTTATATCAAAGCCACAAAACAACTTTAAATGCGTCTTCTGCAACGAATAGTCTGTTGAATAATAACAAGTGTATTTAACACACAAGAGAGTAAATGCTCACAATTTACCCAATAACATCAACAACAAACGAAAAATCTTAAGGGTGAGTAAGGTATGTCTAGATAACAAAACGGCGTAGCCGTTAAACTTGGCGACACGCTCGAGCTCGTCCTTCTTCTTGATGGCGTAGCTGTTGGGAAGTTCCTTGGCGGCGTTGATCAACTCGTCGGCCAGGCACTCAGCGATCGTCTTGATCGTCGGAAGGCGGCCGCCGCATAGCCTGAGATGTAATAAATATTGAGCAAAAAGAACGGTATTACTATAAAACAAAAGGTTTTCCAATCTCAGAATGTTCTAACTACAAGGGGCTATCAGAGAGCTGGGTTTGTTTTATTCATAGACGGTATAAGGATGTGTCAAATGTAAGCAATAAAAAATTACAAACCTCTCCAGTAAGGAGGTAGATGATCTCGAAAGAGTGCTTGACGATGCGGACATTCATGGGCGTTGCTGCGTCCGGGCATCATCAGAGACCATGCAAGACGCTCACCGATGGGGCAGGGAGCCTTTCGGAAACGCTTGGCCTAAAAAAAGCGGTTAACATGAGCGCGAGGTCGGGTATCGGACTACACTTCCAATTTTGAACCCGGGTTTGAAGCCTATTACTCTCGATATCGAAAGGGAAACCAGCGATTTTCAACAGGTTTCTTGCCGAACCCCTGATTGTATACAAAGGTCCGAGGGTGGTGCTCAACACTGGTGAACATACATTGACAAGACAAAAAAAATAACTAAACATTTATTAGTGGTATGTATTAACTACAAGGCTGGGTTTTTTCTTCATAACGTACCAAACATACAAATTTGGACAGAATTATTTATATCATTTACCGACCTGGTAGCGGGCGTACTTGTTCCTTCACGGTGATGTAGCTGACAAGCGAGATATCGGCAACATTGACCTGACAAATATAAATATAAGTAACTTTAGCTTATTTAAATATAGCAAGAGAACATTAAAAGAAAATCTTAGAAAGGTACAAGGTGTTCTCAAAGCGGGGGCCAAGTAACTCAATATTGACCACATTTTCCCGGGAAAAATTGAAGAAATGACTCTAAACTTAACCTCCGCATGAACAAAGACACTCAAACGTTGTGATAACACTTCTTGGCCTATATAAAAATAAGCAAGTGACCCATGTATCAGAGAAATTGATTTGTGCTAGAATTGAACAGGATGAAAATATCAATAGCAAAGTTGAAAAAGATTTATAATACCTCCTGGCGGTTCCATTTCCCGAAGAGCTTGACCTCGGGAAGATCGCTCTCGAGCTCGAAGGCGGGAGCAACGTCCACGGCCTCGTTAACCTCATTAGCTGCCCATTCGTCGGCCATGTTTGGCTAAATTTGATAATTATAGAGTAAGTACTTGTAAAAGTCAGTGAAATAACACGAATAACAACAAGAATATCAAATAGAATGCTTCGTAATCCAATACTTATTTCATACAGCCGAGTAGCCAAAATAGGAGCCACGGAAAGCGGTTGCGAATAAATAATAAGGTAAATAGCCGTAATTAAAGCTCGACAATTGTCAACTACTTGTCAGCCGAACCGGTTGAATTGATTTACAAGGAAATATAATAAAAAAAATCAACTAAACACTTATAAAAACGAAAAGAAAAGACTGAACTCAGCTCTCGAAAAACCGAGAATTTATGGTGCGCTTGTGCGACTTTTCTGAAAAGGCCCAACTTGTACTATGCAGGAGCGACAGTACCCCCAAATACACGCAAATTATTTTAATTTTATTTTGACTATTTTGAAATATTTTTTCAACATTTTTTTTGAACATTTTTGGATTATTAGAGCATATGAGCGCTCAAATGGGAGCTTTTTAAGAAAATGGAAAATATTTATTTTTCGACGCCGACTCTCTTTAACTTCAAAATAATCAGCCCATCGTCAGCGACGATATTTTCAGTGATTTAGTGGTGAACGCTGCCAGCTAACTTAAATTCAAAATATTCAGCCCATCGTCAGCGACGATATTTTCAGGGATCTAGTGGTGAACGCAACCAGCTAACTTAAATTCAAAATAATCAGATCATCAATCTTTAACTGGGAATTAACTTTACCCTGACTAAGTCAACCCCAGCAACAATATATTTCCTTTATACTCTAAATAGTTCTTTAAATTGAGCTAATGGTTTCAGACCAAAAGGTCAAATGAAACGACATTTACCAATGATTTTCACCATATAAGTATTAGGAATACCTCTCCCTGTTCAGCTCATGTCGTCTTCTCGTCCTTAACGATGAATAACAATGAAGAATGAATGGAATAGAAGAATAGAATATGAAGAAGAACATGTGTTGATGCCTAGAATAATGGTTCATGAGTCACGCTTTACACAGAAATACGGGAGGTCCTCAGTCTAACATCCCATGCATCACGAACTATCATGGGAGAGCATCGCTACGACTCTCTAATCCGTCCCTCACGAGACTACAGCCGAGATAGCATAGCTACGACTCTCTTATCCATCCCTCACGAGACTTCAGCCCAGATAGCATAGCTACGACTCTCTCATCCATCCCTCACGAGACTTCAGCCCAGATAGCATAGCTACGACTCTCTCATCCGTCCCTCACGAGACTACAGCCTAGATAGCATAGCTACGACTCTCTAATCCATCCCTCACGAGACTACAACCCAGATAGCATAGCTACGACTCTCTCATCCGTCCCTCACGAGACTACAGCCCAGATAGCATAGCTACGACTCTCTCATCCGTCCCTCACGAGACTACAGCCTAGATAGCATAGCTACGACTCTCTAATCTATCCCTCACGAGACTACAGCCCAGATAGCATAGCTACGACTCTCTCATCCGTCCCTCACGAGACTACAGCCTAGATAGCATAGCTGCGACTCTCTCATCCGTCCTTCACGAGACTAAAGCCTAGATAGCATAGCTACGACTCTCTAATCTATCCCTCACGAGACTACAGCCTAGATAGCATAGCTACGACTCTCTCATCTGTCCCTCACGAGACTACAGCCTAGATAGCATAGCTACGACTCTCTTATCCATCCCTCACGAGATTTCAGCCCAGATAGCATAGCTACGACTCTCTCATCCGTCCCTCACGAGACTACAGCCTAGATAGCATAGCTAAGACTCTCTTATCCATCCCTCAAGAGACTTCAGCCCAGATATCATAGCTACGACTCTCTCATCCGTCCCTCACGAGACTACAGCCCAGATAGCATAGCTACGACTCTCTTATCCATCCCTCACGAGACTTCAGCCCAGATAGCATAGCTACGACTTTCTCATCCATCCCTCACGAGACTACAGCCTAGATAGCATAGCTACGACTCTCTTATCCATCCCTCACGAGACTACAGCCCAGATAGCATAGCTACGACTCTCTCATCCGTCCCTCACGAGACTACAGCCTAGATAGCATAGCTACGACTCTCTTATCCATCCCTCACGAGATTTCAGCCCAGATAGCATAGCTACGACTCTCTCATCCGTCCCTCACGAGACTACAGCCTAGATAGCATAGCTACGACTCTCTTATCCATCCCTCACGAGACTTCAGCCCAGATATCATAGCTACGACTCTCTCATCCGTCCCTCACGAGACTACAGCCCAGATAGCATAGCTACGACTCTCTTATCCATCCCTCACGAGACTTCAGCCCAGATAGCAGACTACAGCCTAGATAGCATAGCTACGACTCTCTCATCCGTCCCTCACGAGACTACAGCCTAGATAGCATAGCTACGACTCTCTCATCCGTCCCTCACGAGACTACAGCCCAGATAGCATAGCTACGACTCTCTCATCCATCACTCAAGAGACTACAGCCTAGATAGCATAGCTACGACTCTCTCATCCATCCCTCACGAGACTACAGCCTAGATAGCATAGCTACGACTCTCTCATCCATCCCTCACGAGACTACAGCCCAGATAGCATAGCTACGACTCTCTCATCCGTCCCTCACGAGACTACAGCCTAGATAGCATAGCTACGACTCTCTCATCCGTCCATCACGAGACATTCAGATCGAAAAAGCGCCCAGCGAAATGCCCAGCAAAGCAATCAGAGCAACGTCAGCGATGAGAAATTCAGTGAACTAATGGGCACAACAGCAAACGAATTGGCTTGACAGCAGGATAACGTCCCGGAACAGCATTAGAGCATCGAAAGACGAGTGAAATTTAGCAACATAATTGGCTAGACTTGTTACATCGCGCCTTCTCAGCGGTAAGGGATTCAGCGGCTAATGGGGTGAGCAAGAAAGCTAATTAACAGCTAAACCATCAGAGAATTCACAGCTGTAAGGGATTCTGCGGCTAATGGGGTGAGCAAGCAAGCTAATTAACAGCTAAACCATCAGAGAATTCAAAGCTGTAAGGGATTCAGCGGCTAATTGGGTGAGGAAGCAAGCTAATTAACAGCTAAACCATCAGAGAATTCACAGCTGTAAGGGATTCAGCGGCTAAATGGGTGAGGCTGCAAGAGTCGGTCAGAGCAGCTAGAGAATTGCACATGAAACCCATCAAATATAGACTAATCCGTGATAATAAGCGAGAAATTCCCGCAAAATTAACAGCGTATGGAGAGAGTAGGCTAGCGAGAGAGTAAGAAGAGGGTTCAATGACAAAAGACAGAGTAAACTAAACTCAAAGCTACAGAAAAGGTAACACTTCCAACCTCTATCCTTGCATCCAGTGCGGGTGCAGCCGCAGTAGAAAGTGAAGAGAAGCCTGGCTCACGATGAAGAGGACGATCTAGAACAAACGAATATGGAATGATATAGTGAGAACGAAGGGGAGGAAATATCGAATGGAAAAACCCGTTAGGATGACGGAGACTGACGCTAGAGATAGGAAAGGCACCGCGCAATCACAATAGGGAATGGCAACAGTGAGCCAGATATGCAATCTAGAGTAGAAATGAAAAGAAATAAGAACAAGTTATTCAAAAAACGAGAAAAACTCTCCTCAAAACGGTGCATTTACACGTTTGAAATCTTTGAAAGCGGACGGAGAATAGCGCTAGTAATGGAGAATTAAATAGAGCAGAGAAAGCAGAAAGAAATACAAAAATCCGCGCAGAAATAGGCGAAATACAGCGAAAATAGAGAGAGAAAAGAGGAGGCGGCAGGCCAAGGCGAGAGAAGAGCGCGAGAATGACGCTCTGTAAGTTGTTATCTCTCTCCTCACCGCATGCAAATTGGCTTAATTGGTTTAATTATGGTAATGGAGCGGGGCTCGTCCTTCAATCTCCCTCTTTGAAAATGGCTTATTAACTTAATATTCACGCTGTTTTTGCGACCAGTAGGAAAAAAGGACCTTAGAATTCAATTTTGACGGTCCGAAACTCGTATAACCGCTGCTGCAGCTGCTACAGATAATTCCCTCTACATAAGAAATCGCCTGATTAACAAATTGACTGGTGAGATTGTTCGAGCTCCTGGGAAGTGCCAATGGAGGCGCGGCAACTTTTGGCAAATATATAGGTCATATAGAATCTGTTTCTGGCTACATTTTCACTTTTTTAAGTTTTCGATCCGACGTCGTTGAGGTCGTCTCCGACCTACTTTTCGGAGGGGCACTTTTTGCGAAAAACAGGTTTTTCGCGAATAACTCGCGAACCAGAAGAGCTACGGCTTAGGTTCTGTGATAGCACTTGTAGCGCTCGAGGAGGCGGATCTAACGCAGTTGAGAACGGGTCAAAATGTTTATTTTAAACAAAGTTATTAAGCGCGGTACAGTGCATGTGCTATAGGATTAGCACGCAGTCGCCGTTGGTTCGACCCCAGCCGGAGGATCGACTTTTTGCAATCATTTTTGCTGTATTTTTATTCGATCAGGGAGTGTCTGGAGAGGTCCCATTTCGAATTTCAGGTCGATCGGACTTGATCCGGCCGAGTGGCACTCGATTCGGTGAAAATGGGGTGATTTTAGCGGTCCAAAACGGCACAAATCGAGAGGAGGCTAATTCCCCGTCGTACCAGTAGCTTAGGTCATTGGAGAGGAAATGTAGAGAATGTCTTTTTACGCATTGTATCACAAACTGGGAGCTGTGGCTCAAAAACGAAGCGAGTTATGAGCATTTCCGTGCGGTCACTCCTTTTGAGAGAGGCAGTGCGAGGAGGGGTAAAGCTATCTCGCCAGGGAAGGGAATAAACCATCAGAGAATTTACAGCTGTAAGGGATTCAGTGGCTAATTGAGTGAGAAAGCAAGCTAATTCACAGCTAAACGACGAATAATGAAGGGATGCAGGACGGCCAGTCAAGCAGCGATCTAATGACAACAACTGTCAATAGACGAATAATGAAGGGATGCAGGACGGTCAGTCAAGCCGCGATCTAATGACAACAACTGTCAATAGACGAATAATGAAGGCATGTATTGGCAGTTGTTTGCATGAGATCGCGGCTTGACTGGCCGTACTGCATGCCTTCATTATTCGTCTATTGAAAGTTGTTGTCATTAGATCGCGGCTTGACTGACCGTCCTGCATCCCTTCATTATTCGTCTATTGACAGTTGTTGTCATTAGATCGCTGCTTGACTGGCCGTCCTGTATCCCTTCATTATTCGTCTATTGACAGTTGTTGTCATTAGATCGCGGCTTGACTGACCGTCCTGCATCCCTTCATTATTCGTCTATTGACAGTTGTTGTCATTAGATCGCGGCTTGACTGACCGTCCTGTATCCCTTCATTATTCGTCTATTGACAGTTGTTGTCATTAGATCGCGGCTTGACTGACCGTCCTGCATCCCTTCATTATTCGTCTATTGACAGTTGTTGTCATTAGATCGCGGCTTGACTGGCCGTCCTGCATCCCTTCATTATTCGTCTATTGGCAGTTGTTTGCATGAGATCGCGGCTTGACTGGCCGTACTGCATGCCTTCATTATTCGTCTATTGACAGTTGTTGTCATTAGATCGCGGCTTGACTGACCGTCCTGCATCCCTTCATTATTCGTCTATTGACAGTTGTTGTCATTAGATCGCTGCTTGACTGGCCGTCCTGTATCCCTTCATTATTCGTCTATTGACAGTTGTTGTCATTAGATCGCGGCTTGACTGACCGTCCTGCATCCCTTCATTATTCGTCTATTGACAGTTGTTGTCATTAGATCGCGGCTTGACTGACCGTCCTGCATCCCTTCATTATTCGTCTATTGACAGTTGTTGTCATTAGATCGCGGCTTGACTGGCCGTCCTGCATCCCTTCATTATTCGTCTATTGGCAGTTGTTTGCATGAGATCGCGGCTTGACTGGCCGTACTGCATGCCTTCATTATTCGTCTATTGACAGTTGTTGTCATTAGATCGCGGCTTGACTGACCGTCCTGCATCCCTTCATTATTCGTCTATTGACAGTTGTTGTCATTAGATCGCTGCTTGACTGGCCGTCCTGCATCCCTTCATTATTCGTCTATTGGCAGTTGTTTGCATGAGATCGCGGCTTGACTGGCCGTACTGCATGCCTTCATTATTCGTCTATTGACAGTTGTTGTCATTAGATCGCGGCTTGACTGACCGTCCTGCATCCCTTCATTATTCGTCTATTGACAGTTGTTGTCATTAGATCGTTGCTTGACTGGCCGTCCTGTATCCCTTCATTATTCGTCTATTGACAGTTGTTGTCATTAGATCGCGGCTTGACTGACCGTCCTGCATCCCTTCATTGTTCGTCTATTGACAGTTGTTGTCATTAGATCGCGGCTTGACTGACCGTCCTGCATCCCTTCATTATTCGTCTATTGACAGTTGTTGTCATTAGATCGCGGCTTGACTGGCCGTCCTGGATCCCTTCATTATTCGTCTATTGACAGTTGTTGTCATTAGATCGCGGCTTGACTGACCGTCCTGCATCCCTTCATTATTCGTCTATTGACAGTTGTTGTCATTAGATCGCTGCTTGACTGGCCGTCCTGCATCCCTTCATTATTCGTCTATTGGCAGTTGTTTGCATGAGATCGCGGCTTGACTGGCCGTACTGCATGCCTTCATTATTCGTCTATTGACAGTTGTTGTCATTAGATCGCGGCTTGACTGACCGTCCTGCATCCCTTCATTATTCGTCTATTGACAGTTGTTGTCATTAGATCGCGGCTTGACTGACCGTCCTGCATCCCTTCATTATTCGTCTATTGACAGTTGTTGTCATTAGATCGCTGCTTGACTGGCCGTCCTGCATCCCTTCATTATTCGTCTATTGGCAGTTGTTTGCATGAGATCGCGGCTTGACTGGCCGTACTGCATGCCTTCATTATTCGTCTATTGACAGTTGTTGTCATTAGATCGCGGCTTGACTAACCGTCCTGCATCCCTTCATTATTCGTCTATTGACAGTTGTTGTCATTAGATCGTTGCTTGACTGGCCGTCCTGTATCCCTTCATTATTCGTCTATTGACAGTTGTTGTCATTAGATCGCGGCTTGACTGACCGTCCTGCATCCCTTCATTATTCGTCTATTGACAGTTGTTGTCATTAGATCGCGGCTTGACTGACCGTCCTGCATCCCTTCATTATTCGTCTATTGACAGTTGTTGTCATTAGATCGCGGCTTGACTGGCCGTCCTGCATCCCTTCATTATTCGTCTATTGGCAGTTGTTTGCATGAGATCGCGGCTTGACTGGCCGTACTGCATGCCTTCATTATTCGTCTATTGACAGTTGTTGTCATTAGATCGCGGCTTGACTGACCGTCCTGCATCCCTTCATTATTCGTCTATTGACAGTTGTTGTCATTAGATCGCTGCTTGACTGGCCGTCCTGCATCCCTTCATTATTCGTCTATTGGCAGTTGTTTGCATGAGATCGCGGCTTGACTGGCCGTACTGCATGCCTTCATTATTCGTCTATTGACAGTTGTTGTCATTAGATCGCGGCTTGACTGACCGTCCTGCATCCCTTCATTATTCGTCTATTGACAGTTGTTGTCATTAGATCGTTGCTTGACTGGCCGTCCTGTATCCCTTCATTATTCGTCTATTGACAGTTGTTGTCATTAGATCGCGGCTTGACTGACCGTCCTGCATCCCTTCATTGTTCGTCTATTGACAGTTGTTGTCATTAGATCGCGGCTTGACTGACCGTCCTGCATCCCTTCATTATTCGTCTATTGACAGTTGTTGTCATTAGATCGCGGCTTGACTGGCCGTCCTGGATCCCTTCATTATTCGTCTATTGACAGTTGTTGTCATTAGATCGCGGCTTGACTGACCGTCCTGCATCCCTTCATTATTCGTCTATTGACAGTTGTTGTCATTAGATCGCTGCTTGACTGGCCGTCCTGCATCCCTTCATTATTCGTCTATTGGCAGTTGTTTGCATGAGATCGCGGCTTGACTGGCCGTACTGCATGCCTTCATTATTCGTCTATTGACAGTTGTTGTCATTAGATCGCGGCTTGACTGACCGTCCTGCATCCCTTCATTATTCGTCTATTGACAGTTGTTGTCATTAGATCGCGGCTTGACTGACCGTCCTGCATCCCTTCATTATTCGTCTATTGACAGTTGTTGTCATTAGATCGCTGCTTGACTGGCCGTCCTGCATCCCTTCATTATTCGTCTATTGGCAGTTGTTTGCATGAGATCGCGGCTTGACTGGCCGTACTGCATGCCTTCATTATTCGTCTATTGACAGTTGTTGTCATTAGATCGCGGCTTGACTAACCGTCCTGCATCCCTTCATTATTCGTCTATTGACAGTTGTTGTCATTAGATCGTTGCTTGACTGGCCGTCCTGTATCCCTTCATTATTCGTCTATTGACAGTTGTTGTCATTAGATCGCTGCTTGACTGACCGTCCTGCATCCCTTCATTGTTCGTCTATTGACAGTTGTTGTCATTAGATCGCGGCTTGACTGACCGTCCTGCATCCCTTCATTATTCGTCTATTGACAGTTGTTGTCATTAGATCGCGGCTTGACTGGCCGTCCTGGATCCCTTCATTATTCGTCTATTGACAGTTGTTGTCATTAGATCGCGGCTTGACTGACCGTCCTGCATCCCTTCATTATTCGTCTATTGACAGTTGTTGTCATTAGATCGCTGCTTGACTGGCCGTCCTGTATCCCTTCATTATTCGTCTATTGACAGTTGTTGTCATTAGATCGCGGCTTGACTGACCGTCCTGCATCCCTTCATTATTCGTCTATTGACAGTTGTTGTCATTAGATCGCTGCTTGACTGGCCGTCCTGCATCCCTTCATTATTCGTCTATTGGCAGTTGTTTGCATGAGATCGCGGCTTGACTGGCCGTACTGCATGCCTTCATTATTCGTCTATTGACAGTTGTTGTCATTAGATCGCGGCTTGACTGACCGTCCTGCATCCCTTCATTATTCGTCTATTGACAGTTGTTGTCATTAGATCGCTGCTTGACTGGCCGTCCTGTATCCCTTCATTATTCGTCTATTGACAGTTGTTGTCATTAGATCGCGGCTTGACTGACCGTCCTGCATCCCTTCATTATTCGTCTATCGACAGTTGTTGTCATTAGATCGCGGCTTGACTGACCGTCCTGCATCCCTTCATTATTCGTCTATTGACAGTTGTTGTCATTAGATCGCGGCTTGACTGGCCGTCCTGCATCCCTTCATTATTCGTCTATTGGCAGTTGTTTGCATGAGATCGCGGCTTGACTGGCCGTACTGCATGCCTTCATTATTCGTCTATTGACAGTTGTTGTCATTAGATCGCGGCTTGACTGACCGTCCTGCATCCCTTCATTATTCGTCTATTGACAGTTGTTGTCATTAGATCGCGGCTTGACTGGCCGTCCTGCATCCCTTCATTATTCGTCTATTGGCAGTTGTTTGCATGAGATCGCGGCTTGACTGGCCGTACTGCATGCCTTCATTATTCGTCTATTGACAGTTGTTGTCATTAGATCGCGGCTTGACTGACCGTCCTGCATCCCTTCATTATTCGTCTATTGACAGTTGTTGTCATTAGATCGCTGCTTGACTGGCCGTCCTGTATCCCTTCATTATTCGTCTATTGACAGTTGTTGTCATTAGATCGCGGCTTGACTGACCGTCCTGCATCCCTTCATTATTCGTCTATTGACAGTTGTTGTCATTAGATCGCGGCTTGACTGACCGTCCTGCATCCCTTCATTATTCGTCTATTGACAGTTGTTGTCATTAGATCGCGGCTTGACTGGCCGTCCTGCATCCCTTCATTATTCGTCTATTGGCAGTTGTTTGCATGAGATCGCGGCTTGACTGGCCGTACTGCATGCCTTCATTATTCGTCTATTGACAGTTGTTGTCATTAGATCGCGGCTTGACTGACCGTCCTGCATCCCTTCATTATTCGTCTATTGACAGTTGTTGTCATTAGATCGCTGCTTGACTGGCCGTCCTGCATCCCTTCATTATTCGTCTATTGGCAATTGTTTGCATGAGATCGCGGCTTGACTGGCCGTACTGCATGCCTTCATTATTCGTCTATTGACAGTTGTTGTCATTAGATCGCGGCTTGACTGACCGTCCTGCATCCCTTCATTATTCGTCTATTGACAGTTGTTGTCATTAGATCGCGGCTTGACTGCCCGTCCTGCATCCCTTCATTATTCGTCTATTGACAGTTGTTGTCATTAGATCGCGGCTTGACTGGCCGTCCTGGATCCCTTCATTATTCGTCTATTGACAGTTGTTGTCATTAGATCGCGGCTTGACTGACCGTCCTGCATCCCTTCATTATTCGTCTATTGACAGTTGTTGTCATTAGATCGCTGCTTGACTGGCCGTCCTGGATCCCTTCATTATTCGTCTATTGACAGTTGTTGTCATTAGATCGCGGCTTGACTGACCGTCCTGCATCCCTTCATTATTCGTCTATTGACAGTTGTTGTCATTAGATCGCTGCTTGACTGGCCGTCCTGTATCCCTTCATTATTCGTCTATTGACAGTTGTTGTCATTAGATCGCGGCTTGACTGACCGTCCTGCATCCTTTCATTATTCGTCTATTGACAGTTGTTGTCATTAGATCGCTGCTTGACTGGCCGTCCTGCATCCCTTCATTATTCGTCTATTGACAGTTGTTGTCATTAGATCGCTGCTTGACTGGCCGTCCTGCATCCCTTCATTATTCGTCTATTGGCAGTTGTTTGCATGAGATCGCGGCTTGACTGGCCGTACTGCATGTCTTCATTATTCGTCTATTGACAGTTGTTGTCATTAGATCGCGGCTTGACTGACCGTCCTGCATCCCTTCATTATTCGTCTATTGACAGTTGTTGTCATTAGATCGCTGCTTGACTGGCCGTCCTGTATCCCTTCATTATTCGTCTATTGACAGTTGTTGTCATTAGATCGCGGCTTGACTGACCGTCCTGCATCCCTTCATTATTCGTCTATTGACAGTTGTTGTCATTAGATCGCGGCTTGACTGGCCGTCCTGCATCCCTTCATTATTCGTCTATTGACAGTTGTTGTCATTAGATCGCGGCTTGACTGGCCGTCCTGCATCCCTTCATTATTCGTCTATTGGCAGTTGTTTGCATGAGATCGCGGCTTGACTGTCCGTACTGCATGCCTTCATTATTCGTCTATTGACAGTTGTTGTCATTAGATCGCGGCTTGACTGGCCGTCCTGCATCCCTTCATTATTCGTCTATTGGCAGTTGTTTGCATGAGATCGCGGCTTGACTGGCCGTACTGCATGCCTTCATTATTCGTCTATTGACAGTTGTTGTCATTAGATCGCGGCTTGACTGACCGTCCTGCATCCCTTCATTATTCGTCTATTGACAGTTGTTGTCATTAGATCGCGGCTTGACTGGCCGTCCTGGATCCCTTCATTATTCGTCTATTGACAGTTGTTGTCATTAGATCGCGGCTTGACTGGCCGTCCTGCATCCCTTCATTATTCGTCTATTGGCAGTTGTTTGCATGAGATCGCGGCTTGACTGTCCGTACTGCATGCCTTCATTATTCGTCTATTGACAGTTGTTGTCATTAGATCGCTGCTTGACTGGCCGTCCTGCATCCCTTCATTATTCGTCTATTGGCAGTTGTTTGCATGAGATCGCGGCTTGACTGGCCGTACTGCATGCCTTCATTATTCGTCTATTGACAGTTGTTGTCATTAGATCGCGGCTTGACTGGCCGTACTGCATGTCTTCATTATTCGTCTATTGACAGTTGTTGTCATTAGATCGCGGCTTGACTGACCGTCCTGCATCCCTTCATTATTCGTCTATTGACAGTTGTTGTCATTAGATCGCGGCTTGACTGGCCGTCCTGGATCCCTTCATTATTCGTCTATTGACAGTTGTTGTCATTAGATCGCGGCTTGACTGGCCGTCCTGCATCCCTTCATTATTCGTCTATTGGCAGTTGTTTGCATGAGATCGCGGCTTGACTGTCCGTACTGCATGCCTTCATTATTCGTCTATTGACAGTTGTTGTCATTAGATCGCTGCTTGACTGGCCGTCCTGCATCCCTTCATTATTCGTCTATTGGCAGTTGTTTGCATGAGATCGCGGCTTGACTGGCCGTACTGCATGCCTTCATTATTCGTCTATTGACAGTTGTTGTCATTAGATCGCGGCTTGACTGACCGTCCTGCATCCCTTCATTATTCGTCTATTGACAGTTGTTGTCATTAGATCGCGGCTTGACTGGCCGTCCTGCATCCCTTCATTATTCGTCTATTGACAGTTGTTGTCATTAGATCGCGGCTTGACTGGCCGTCCTGCATCCCTTCATTATTCGTCTATTGACAGTTGTTGTCATTAGATCGCGGCTTGACTGACCGTCCTGCATCCCTTCATTATTCGTCTATTGACAGTTGTTGTCATTAGATCGCTGCTTGACTGGCCGTCCTGGATCCCTTCATTATTCGTCTATTGACAGTTGTTGTCATTAGATCGCGGCTTGACTGACCGTCCTGCATCCCTTCATTATTCGTCTATTGACAGTTGTTGTCATTAGATCGCTGCTTGACTGGCCGTCCTGTATCCCTTCATTATTCGTCTATTGACAGTTGTTGTCATTAGATCGCGGCTTGACTGACCGTCCTGCATCCTTCATTATTCGTCTATTGACAGTTGTTGTCATTAGATCGCTGCTTGACTGGCCGTCCTGCATCCCTTCATTATTCGTCTATTGACAGTTGTTGTCATTAGATCGCTGCTTGACTGGCCGTCCTGCATCCCTTCATTATTCGTCTATTGGCAGTTGTTTGCATGAGATCGCGGCTTGACTGGCCGTACTGCATGTCTTCATTATTCGTCTATTGACAGTTGTTGTCATTAGATCGCGGCTTGACTGACCGTCCTGCATCCCTTCATTATTCGTCTATTGACAGTTGTTGTCATTAGATCGCTGCTTGACTGGCCGTCCTGTATCCCTTCATTATTCGTCTATTGACAGTTGTTGTCATTAGATCGCGGCTTGACTGACCGTCCTGCATCCCTTCATTATTCGTCTATTGACAGTTGTTGTCATTAGATCGCGGCTTGACTGGCCGTCCTGCATCCCTTCATTATTCGTCTATTGACAGTTGTTGTCATTAGATCGCGGCTTGACTGGCCGTCCTGCATCCCTTCATTATTCGTCTATTGGCAGTTGTTTGCATGAGATCGCGGCTTGACTGTCCGTACTGCATGCCTTCATTATTCGTCTATTGACAGTTGTTGTCATTAGATCGCGGCTTGACTGGCCGTCCTGCATCCCTTCATTATTCGTCTATTGACAGTTGTTGTCATTAGATCGCTGCTTGACTGGCCGTCCTGTATCCCTTCATTATTCGTCTATTGACAGTTGTTGTCATTAGATCGCGGCTTGACTGACCGTCCTGCATCCCTTCATTATTCGTCTATTGACAGTTGTTGTCATTAGATCGCGGCTTGACTGGCCGTCCTGCATCCCTTCATTATTCGTCTATTGACAGTTGTTGTCATTAGATCGCGGCTTGACTGGCCGTCCTGCATCCCTTCATTATTCGTCTATTGGCAGTTGTTTGCATGAGATCGCGGCTTGACTGTCCGTACTGCATGCCTTCATTATTCGTCTATTGACAGTTGTTGTCATTAGATCGCGGCTTGACTGGCCGTCCTGCATCCCTTCATTATTCGTCTATTGACAGTTGTTGTCATTAGATCGCTGCTTGACTGGCCGTCCTGCATCCCTTCATTATTCGTCTATTGACAGTTGTTGTCATTAGATCGCTGCTTGACTGGCCGTCCTGCATCCCTTCATTATTCGTCTATTGGCAGTTGTTTGCATGAGATCGCGGCTTGACTGGCCGTACTGCATGTCTTCATTATTCGTCTATTGACAGTTGTTGTCATTAGATCGCGGCTTGACTGACCGTCCTGCATCCCTTCATTATTCGTCTATTGACAGTTGTTGTCATTAGATCGCTGCTTGACTGGCCGTCCTGTATCCCTTCATTATTCGTCTATTGGCAGTTGTTTGCATGAGATCGCGGCTTGACTGTCCGTACTGCATGCCTTCATTATTCGTCTATTGACAGTTGTTGTCATTAGATCGCGGCTTGACTGACCGTCCTGCATCCCTTCATTATTCGTCTATTGACAGTTGTTGTCATTAGATCGCTGCTTGACTGGCCGTGTTGTATCCCTTCATTATTCGTCTATTGACAGTTGTTGTCATTAGATCGCGGCTTGACTGACCGTCCTGCATCCCTTCATTATTCGTCTATTGACAGTTGTTGTCATTAGATCGCGGCTTGACTGGCCGTCCTGCATCCCTTCATTATTCGTCTATTGACAGTTGTTGTCATTAGATCACGGCTTGACTGGCCGTCCTGCATCCCTTCATTATTCGTCTATTGGCAGTTGTTTGCATGAGATCGCGGCTTGACTGTCCGTACTGCATGCCTTCATTATTCGTCTATTGACAGTTGTTGTCATTAGATCGCGGCTTGACTGGCCGTCCTGCATCCCTTCATTATTCGTCTATTGACAGTTGTTGTCATTAGATCGCTGCTTGACTGGCCGTCCTGCATCCCTTCATTATTCGTCTATTGACAGTTGTTGTCATTAGATCGCTGCTTGACTGGCCGTCCTGCATCCCTTCATTATTCGTCTATTGACAGTTGTTGTCATTAGATCGCGGCTTGACTGACCGTCCTGCATCCCTTCATTATTCGTCTATTGACAGTTGTTGTCATTAGATCGCGGCTTGACTGGCCGTCCTGCATCCCTTCATTATTCGTCTATTGACAGTTGTTGTCATTAGATCGCGGCTTGACTGGCCGTCCTGCATCCCTTCATTATTCGTCTATTGGCAGTTGTTTGCATGAGATCGCGGCTTGACTGTCCGTACTGCATGCCTTCATTATTCGTCTATTGACAGTTGTTGTCATTAGATCGCGGCTTGACTGGCCGTCCTGCATCCCTTCATTATTCGTCTATTGACAGTTGTTGTCATTAGATCGCTGCTTGACTGGCCGTCCTGCATCCCTTCATTATTCGTCTATTGACAGTTGTTGTCATTAGATCGCTGCTTGACTGGCCGTCCTGCATCCCTTCATTATTCGTCTATTGGCAGTTGTTTGCATGAGATCGCGGCTTGACTGGCCGTACTGCATGTCTTCATTATTCGTCTATTGACAGTTGTTGTCATTAGATCGCGGCTTGACTGACCGTCCTGCATCCCTTCATTATTCGTCTATTGACAGTTGTTGTCATTAGATCGCTGCTTGACTGGCCGTCCTGTATCCCTTCATTATTCGTCTATTGACAGTTGTTGTCATTAGATCGCGGCTTGACTGACCGTCCTGCATCCCTTCATTATTCGTCTATTGACAGTTGTTGTCATTAGATCGCGGCTTGACTGGCCGTCCTGCATCCCTTCATTATTCGTCTATTGACAGTTGTTGTCATTAGATCGCGGCTTGACTGGCCGTCCTGCATCCCTTCATTATTCGTCTATTGGCAGTTGTTTGCATGAGATCGCGGCTTGACTGTCCGTACTGCATGCCTTCATTATTCGTCTATTGACAGTTGTTGTCATTAGATCGCGGCTTGACTGGCCGTCCTGCATCCCTTCATTATTCGTCTATTGGCAGTTGTTTGCATGAGATCGCGGCTTGACTGGCCGTACTGCATGCCTTCATTATTCGTCTATTGACAGTTGTTGTCATTAGATCGCGGCTTGACTGACCGTCCTGCATCCCTTCATTATTCGTCTATTGACAGTTGTTGTCATTAGATCGCGGCTTGACTGGCCGTCCTGGATCCCTTCATTATTCGTCTATTGACAGTTGTTGTCATTAGATCGCGGCTTGACTGGCCGTCCTGCATCCCTTCATTATTCGTCTATTGGCAGTTGTTTGCATGAGATCGCGGCTTGACTGGCCGTACTGCATGCCTTCATTATTCGTCTATTGACAGTTGTTGTCATTAGATCGCGGCTTGACTGGCCGTCCTGCATCCCTTCATTATTCGTCTATTGGCAGTTTTTTGCATGAGATCGCGGCTTGACTGGCCGTACTGCATGCCTTCATTATTCGTCTATTGGCAGTTGTTTGCATGAGATCGCGGCTTGACTGGCCGTACTGCATGCCTTCATTATTCGTCTATTGACAGTTGTTGTCATTAGATCGCTGCTTGACTGGCCGTCCTGTATCCCTTCATTATTCGTCTATTGACAGTTGTTGTCATTAGATCGCGGCTTGACTGACCGTCCTGCATCCCTTCATTATTCGTCTATTGACAGTTGTTGTCATTAGATCGCGGCTTGACTGGCCGTCCTGGATCCCTTCATTATTCGTCTATTGACAGTTGTTGTCATTAGATCGCGGCTTGACTGGCCGTCCTGGATCCCTTCATTATTCGTCTATTGACAGTTGTTGTCATTAGATCGCGGCTTGACTGGCCGTCCTGCATCCCTTCATTATTCGTCTATTGGCAGTTGTTTGCATGAGATCGCGGCTTGACTGGCCGTCCTGTATCCCTTCATTATTCGTCTATTGACAGTTGTTGTCATTAGATCGCGGCTTGACTGACCGTCCTGCATCCCTTCATTATTCGTCTATTGACAGTTGTTGTCATTAGATCGCGGCTTGACTGGCCGTCCTGCATCCCTTCATTATTCGTCTATTGGCAGTTGTTTGCATGAGATCGCGGCTTGACTGGCCGTACTGCATGCCTTCATTATTCGTCTATTGACAGTTGTTGTCATTAGATCGCGGCTTGACTGGCCGTCCTGCATCCCTTCATTATTCGTCTATTGGCAGTTTTTTGCATGAGATCGCGGCTTGACTGGCCGTACTGCATGCCTTCATTATTCGTCTATTGGCAGTTGTTTGCATGAGATCGCGGCTTGACTGGCCGTACTGCATGCCTTCATTATTCGTCTATTGACAGTTGTTTCCATGAGATCGCGGCTTGACTGGCCGTACTGCATGCCTTCATTATTCGTCTATTGACAGTTGTTGTCATTAGATCGCGGCTTGTCTGACCGTCCTGCATCCCTTCATTATTCCTCTATTGACAGTTGTTGTCATTAGATCGCGGCTAGACTGACCGTCCTGCATCCCTTCATTATTCGTCTATTGGTAGTTGTTATCATTAGATCGCGGCTTGACTGGCCGTCCTGCATCCCTTCATTATTCGTCTATTGGCAGTTCTTATCATTAGATCGCGGCTTGACTGGCCATCCTGCATCCCTTCATTATTCGTCTATTGGCAGTTGTTGTCATTAGATCGCTGCTTGACTGGCCATCCTGCATCCCTTCATTATTCGTCTATTGACAGTTGTTGTCATTAGATCGCGGCTTGACTGACCGTCCTGCATCCCTTCATTATTCGTCTATTGGCAGTTGTTTGCATGAGATGGCGGCTTGACTGGCCGTCCTGTATCCCTTCATTATTCGTCTATTGACAGTTGTTGTCATTAGATCGCGGCTTGACTGACCGTCCTGCATCCCTTCATTATTCGTCTATTGACAGTTGTTGTCATTAGATCGCGGCTTGACTGGCCGTCCTGCATCCCTTCATTATTCGTCTATTGGCAGTTGTTTGCATGAGATCGCGGCTTGACTGGCCGTACTGCATGCCTTCATTATTCGTCTATTGACAGTTGTTGTCATTAGATCGCGGCTTGACTGGCCGTCCTGCATCCCTTCATTATTCGTCTATTGGCAGTTTTTTGCATGAGATCGCGGCTTGACTGGCCGTACTGCATGCCTTCATTATTCGTCTATTGGCAGTTGTTTGCATGAGATCGCGGCTTGACTGGCCGTACTGCATGCCTTCATTATTCGTCTATTGACAGTTGTTTCCATGAGATCGCGGCTTGACTGGCCGTACTGCATGCCTTCATTATTCGTCTATTGACAGTTGTTGTCATTAGATCGCGGCTTGACTGACCGTCCTGCATCCCTTCATTATTCCTCTATTGACAGTTGTTGTCATTAGATCGCGGCTAGACTGACCGTCCTGCATCCCTTCATTATTCGTCTATTGGTAGTTGTTATCATTAGATCGCGGCTTGACTGGCCGTCCTGCATCCCTTCATTATTCGTCTATTGGCAGTTCTTATCATTAGATCGCGGCTTGACTGGCCATCCTGCATCCCTTCATTATTCGTCTATTGGCAGTTGTTGTCATTAGATCGCTGCTTGACTGGCCATCCTGCATCCCTTCATTATTCGTCTATTGACAGTTGTTGTCATTAGATCGCGGCTTGACTGACCGTCCTGCATCCCTTCATTATTCGTCTATTGACAGTTGTTGTCATTAGATCGCGGCTTGACTGGCCGTCCTGGATCCCTTCATTATTCGTCTATTGACAGTTGTTGTCATTAGATCGCGGCTTGACTGGCCGTCCTGGATCCCTTCATTATTCGTCTATTGACAGTTGTTGTCATTAGATCGCGGCTTGACTGACCGTCCTGCATCCCTTCATTATTCCTCTATTGACAGTTGTTGTCATTAGATCGCGGCTAGACTGACCGTCCTGCATCCCTTCATTATTCGTCTATTGGTAGTTGTTATCATTAGATCGCGGCTTGACTGGCCGTCCTGCATCCCTTCATTATTCGTCTATTGGCAGTTCTTATCATTAGATCGCGGCTTGACTGGCCATCCTGCATCCCTTCATTATTCGTCTATTGGCAGTTGTTGTCATTAGATCGCGGCTTGACTGGCCGTCCTGGATCCCTTCATTATTCGTCTATTGACAGTTGTTGTCATTAGATCGCGGCTTGACTGGCCGTCCTGGATCCCTTCATTATTCGTCTATTGACAGTTGTTGTCATTAGATCGCGGCTTGACTGGCCGTCCTGGATCCCTTCATTATTCGTCTATTGACAGTTGTTGTCATTAGATCGCGGCTTGACTGGCCGTCCTGCATCCCTTCATTATTCGTCTATTGGCAGTTGTTTGCAAGAGATCGCGGCTTGACTGGCCGTCCTGTATCCCTTCATTATTCGTCTATTGACAGTTGTTGTCATTATATCGCGGCTTGACTGACCGTCCTGCATCCCTTCATTATTCGTCTATTGACAGTTGTTGTCATTAGATCGCGGCTTGACTGGCCGTCCTGCATCCCTTCATTATTCGTCTATTGGCAGTTGTTTGCATGAGATCGCGGCTTGACTGGCCGTCCTGTATCCCTTCATTATTCGTCTATTGACAGTTGTTGTCATTAGATCGCGGCTTGACTGACCGTCCTGCATCCCTTCATTATTCGTCTATTGACAGTTGTTGTCATTAGATCGCGGCTTGACTGGCCGTCCTGCATCCCTTCATTATTCGTCTATTGGCAGTTGTTTGCATGAGATCGCGGCTTGACTGGCCGTACTGCATGCCTTCATTATTCGTCTATTGACAGTTGTTGTCATTAGATCGCGGCTTGACTGACCGTCCTGCATCCCTTCATTATTCGTCTATTGACAGTTGTTGTCATTAGATCGCTGCTTGACTGGCCGTCCTGTATCCCTTCATTATTCGTCTATTGACAGTTGTTGTCATTAGATCGCGGCTTGACTGACCGTCCTGCATCCCTTCATTATTCGTCTATTGACAGTTGTTGTCATTAGATCGCGGCTTGACTGGCCGTCTTGCATCCCTTCATTATTCGTCTATTGGCAGTTGTTTCCATGAGATCGCGGCTTGACTGGCCGTGCTGCATGCCTTCATTATTCGTCTATTGACAGTTGTTGTCATTAGATCGCGGCTTGACTGACCGTCCTGCATCCCTTCATTATTCCTCTATTGACAGTTGTTGTCATTAGATCGCGGCTTGACTGACCGTCCTGCATCCCTTCATTATTCGTCTATTGACAGTTGTGTCATTAGATCGCGGCTTGACTGGCCGTCCTGCATCCCTTCATTATTCGTCTATTGGCAGTTGTTGTCATTAGATCGCGGCTTGACTGGCCGTCCTGCATCCCTTCATTATTCGTCTATTGACAGTTGTTGTCATTAGATCGCGGCTTGACTGGCCGTCCTGCATCCCTTCATTATTCGTCTATTGGCAGTTGTTGTCATTAGATCGCGGCTTGACTGCCGTCCTGCATCCCTTCATTATTCGTCTATTGACAGTTGTTTGTCATTAGATCGCGGCTTGACTGGCGTCCTGCATCCCTTCATTATTCGTCTATTGACAGTTGTTGTCATTAGATCGCGGCTTGACTGGCCGTCCTGCATCCCTTCATTATTCGTCTATTGGCAGTTGTTTGCATTAGATCGCGGCTTGATGGCCGTCCTGCCATCCCTTCATTATTCGTCTATTGACAGTTGTTGTCATTAGATCGCGGCTTGACTGGCCGTCCTGCATCCCTTCATTATTCGTCTATTGACAGTTGTTGTCATTAGATCGCGGCTTGACTGGCCGTCCTGCATCCCTTCATTATTCGTCTATTGGCATTTGTTTGCATTAGATCGCGGCTTGACTGACCGTCCTGCATCCCTTCATTATTCGTCTATTGACAGTTGTTGTCATTAGATCGCGGCTTGACTGGCCGTCCTGCATCCCTTCATTATTCGTCTATTGACAGTTGTTGTCATTAGATCGCGGCTTGACTGGCCGTCCTGCATCCTTCATTATTCGTCTATTGACAGTTGTTGT